>JAJOZX010003954.1:212500-400000 GCA_023014485.1 Bathynomus jamesi
TTCATGTGCATATATATATATATATATATATACATGTTCTACTTCTCGAATAAACACGGGCTTGAAGATTTGATTCCTAATACTGCGCATTGTCACAAGCACATTTAAAAACGTAGAAGATTGAAGGCTTCTTATAGTTTTCGTACTCGTGTAGGAAATGCGCATCGCACCAAATGTATCATACTGTTGGTTTACGTCGTCGTCGTCGTTGGCCTAGGCAAGCTACGGCTTGGGACCGTAGCGCATCTATCCGGTATAGGTTAACCTGGATGATGTAGCCATAAGCACTGCCGCTAGTTAAGTGCCAACCAGTGATTATCTCACTAGCCGTATTGAGTCCGTTAGGCGAAACTACGACAGTACCAAAGGTGGAAAATATAACTTTGGTTTTCTATTGTTTATTTGTAAAATGGACATGGCATTAGATTAAATAAATATTTGAATATAAATAATTAACTGACAATTGTGATATATAATTAATTATGTTTACATACAATAAAATAATATAGTATACATAAAATTAGTATTAATGTGGTTCACAATTGAATTATAATGGGGTAACTAATTTAAAATGAATTTATACTATTCCGAAATTCAAGACGGTAAAATTAACATTTATCTTGATACTAAAATAAGAGTATTCACTACACACTCCCCCACCAGAGAGAAGTTCAAAGAGTTCCGAACGACACTGATTTCCTCTGGACCTTTTTGGTAGCTACATGTACCTCACTTAAGGTTGATTCCAAAAACGCAGGCTTAAGACGATCGATAGAAACCTTGTCGACCTTGGAACCGCGCTGTATGAGAAATGATTTGCGCGTACGTCGGAGAACTTCATAGGGTCCGTCATATGGACATTGGAGAGGCCGTTTTGGGACAGGTACACGAACGAAAACGTGGGTGCAAGACTGGAGGGCTGGGGAAACAAAGATGTTCTGTTGGCTAGTCATCGAGGGGGAACAGGCTGAAGGGACTGCATGTGAGAGGAAAGTGTTTGAGCGAATTCCGTAGGATCGCATGACTTATCCCTGCAGTGAAGTAGCCACCTGGTAGCCGCAGTGTTGTACCATAGACTAGTTCAGCCGCTGTAGTCTTCAGATCACTCTTAAATGCAGAGCGAATACCAAGCAACACGAGTGGAAGCTTATCCATCCAATGGGAGTTTCGTGACACATAAGGATGACTTCAGCTGGCGATGGAAGCGTTCGACGAGGCCGTTAGCTTGCGGATGATACGCACAGGTATGCGCATGTACTGTACCCAACAAGCTGGTAAACTTCTTCCAAAGCGAAGACTCAAATTGGCGACCTTGGTCAGTGATGACTTTTGTCGGCAATCCAAATCTTGATACCCATCCATGAAGAAAGGCTCTTGCAACAGTGTCCGCTTGGATATCAGGAAGGGGATGGCTTCAGGCCACCTGGAAAAAGCGGTCGAGACAGGAGCAGATAACGTTGGCCTTGAATCACTGGAAGAGGGCCAACAATGTCTACATGAATTACTTCAAATCGCTGGGATGGGGGCGGAAATGCGTCAAAGGGGGACCTGGTGTGCCTTTGGACTTTGGCACGCTGGCAGGCAAGGCACGTTTTGGTCCAATGCTTGACATCCTTCCGCATCGAGGGCCAAACAAAGCGAGAGGTAACCAGGTGTTGCGAAGCACGGATACCAGGATGGGAGGGCTTATGAAGATCCGTGAAGACTGCTTGTCTGTGACATGGAGGGACATAAGGGCGAATAGCAGCTGTTGATACGTCGCAATAGAGGGGCACAGACAATCCTGGCATACTCATTTTCTTGAGGGAAAGTGAGTGAGTGGAGTCTTCTCTGAGCAGGTCTTGTAGTTCCGTATCCTTATCTTGATCCTGTGCAATAGCATTCCACAGTGTAGAGCTGAGGGTAACAGAAGTAATCTCTATTCTTGAAAGTGCATCCGCTGGAGTGTTCAAGACACCTTTGATGTGGCGGATATCTGTGGTAAATTGCGAGATATAATCGAGTTGCCTGATGACTCTGGAGAGTGGTTACAGCTGTTTTTATTGAAGACAGTGACCAAAGGTTTGTGGTCGGTAAAAACAAAACTCTCGGCCTTCAAGGAATGTTGAAAATGCTTCACGTTTAAGTAAATAGCAAGAAGTTCACGTCCGAAAGCACTATAACGCGTTTGGGCTGGCTGCAGCTTTTTCGAGTAAAACGCGATGGGTGCTTGTTGACCGTTAATGGTTTGTTCCAACACTCCACCGATCGCAACATCTGATGCATCGACCGTCAGAGTTAGGGGGGCATCACTGATAGGAAATGACAGAGACAATGCACTATTGATAGCATTTTTGGCATTGTCGAACGCCTGTAAACTATCGCTACACCATACCAATTTTCGTTACCTTGCGTTTGTGTGTGATCATAGCGTGTAGAGGAGCAAGAACACTGGCACAGTTTTTAATGAACTGTGGTAATAATTTACCAAACCTAGAAACCGCCGTAACTCACGCTGATTACTTGGCATAGGGTAATTTTTTATCACTTCACACTTGTCCTGAAGGGGGGTAATTCCGTGCTGCGAAATCGTGTGACCAAGAAATTCCAAGGTTGGCTGTGCAAACACACACTTAGATGCATTAATAGTAACACCGTATTGTTCTAAGCGTTGAAAGAGGAGTGAAAGATGTTCTTATGTTCCTCTTCCGTGAGCTGGCCACAAGCAAATCATCGATGTAGGCATAAACAAAGTCTAAGCCTCTGGTGACCTCATCTATAACCTCTGAAAGGTTTGCGCAGCATTCCGTAGCCCGAACGGCATCTTCACAAATTCGAATAACCCAAATGGTGTACAAACTGCAGTCTTGGGAATATCCGAAGGCTCTACGGGAATGTGGTGGAAGCCTTAACGAGATCTATTTTACTGAAAGAAGATTTGCCGTGGAGAAGAGAAGTAAAGTCTTGGACCATTTGGTACCGGATATCGGTCCGGGATGGTTGTCGAATTCAAAACCGGTAATCGCCACATGGTCTCCAGTCTCCTGACTTCTTCTGGACCAGGTGTAGGGGAGAGGACCAACTGCTTTTGGAAGGTCTTATTATCCCAAGATCCGCATAAGCTGGAATTCCGATTTGGCAGCTTTCAGTTTGTCCGGGGCAAGACGTCTGGTGTTTTGCACAAGGGGGACCTTTTGTTGTAATGTGATGGGTAATGGTGTGCTTAATGGTATCACCCATCTGCATCGTTGAAGAATTCCTGGATATCGTGAAAAGGCACTGGTACATGGAATTAGGGGGAACGAGGGAAAGGCAGAGTTCGAGCGTCCGGAAGGGCAACCTGTTTGGCAAGAACAGAAGCAGTGTGGCCTGGTCGCATAAGCGTCGCTTGTCAAGATCACCAGGAGTTTGAAATGCTGGAGGAAGTCAGCGCCGATTATGGGAGCTGCACTTGAGCACAGATGAAAATCCACTTGAAGGATCGGTGAAGGCCCAAGTTTAGTTTCACGCGACTGAGTACCGTACGTGGGTATGCGTGAACCGTTAGCAGCGTATAGAGGCGGAGATTCCGAGTGCTTATGACCAGATTTTTGAGGGAATACACTGACTGACGCTCCGGTATCAACCAAGAAATTGACACCAGAGTTCCTGTCCTTTATGAATAACAGATTGGCAGTGCGAGTACTAGACGCCATTAGGACTCGCTGCTGGGGTTTTCCGACGAAAAATTGCAAGGGGAGATGCACTTCCTAGCCTTCTTTCCAAATTTCGAGTGGTAGAAGCAGATCTTCCCGGAACTCGAACGATACCTCTTCGTAATCTTGACCGAGAATGGCTTCTTTGCCGTTGATTTTTGTAGCAGAAAAAACGTGGTTGAGTTGTTGACTTAACTCTTCCACTTTCAACTCCAGTTCCGATTGTGTGTTCACGTTGTTGACCGGAGCTTTCAATCTCCACTACTTTGTCGGCAGTTTCTGCTAGTTTATCAACTGGAGTAGCAGGATCCATAGTGGCCAAGACACGCTGAGCTGATGGAGGAAGTTTCTGCAAGAACAACTGTCTAAAGATGTCCTTATCGAAGGTTTGTGCGCGTTCGCCTAGAGCGCACTGCATAGCCCTCAGCATTTGAGTGGGCTTACGGTCTCCAAGTTCTTCTTTTGAGATTAACTGATGTAGTTTCTCACGCTCGGAGACAGTGGTGCGGCGCAGGATGGCAGACTTCAGATCGTTGTACGGGTCCTCACTCGTGGAAGGAGATACGATGACGTCACGGACTTCAGAGATGATGCGCGCTGGTAGAGAGGACAAAACATGATCGTATTTCGTCCTGCTAGTGGTGATCCTTCCCAAGTTGAATTGTGATTCCACTTGGTGGAACCAAATAAATGGATCACCCGGCCAGAAGACGGGAGCTTTACGCTCAAGTGGGAGATGGCACCAGCGTCCGTCAGGCATTTTCTCCTATGCTTGCTAACGTACAAGCAAGACGACAAGTTCCCAACGAAGGAGTGGAGGTTGAGACGAGCGCAGGCACAGAGCGTACGGGCAGGGGTGAGGGGCAGAGGGCACGAGCGACATTACAGTCTGGTCCTAGTCGCTCGGGTGAAGGGGGTGATGGGCACGAACGACGTTACAGTCTAGTCCTAGTCGCTCGGGTGAAGGGGGTGATGGGCACGAACGACATTACAGTCTAGTCCTAGTCGCTCGGGTGAAGGGGTAAACCAGCTCCGGGGTCATCAATTGTTGGTTTACGTCGTCGTCGTCGTTGGCCTAGGCAAGCTACGGCTTGGGACCGTAGCGCATCTATCCGGTATAGGTTAACCTGGATGATGTAGCCATAAGCACTGCCGCTAGTTAAGTGCCAACCAGTGATTATCTCACTAGCCGTATTGAGTCCGTTAGGCGAAACTACGACAGTACCAAAGGTGGAAATATAACCTTTGGTTTTCTATTGTTTATTTGTAAAATGGACATGGCATTAGATTAAAATAAATATTTGAATATAAATAATTAACTGACAATTGTGATATATATTAATTATGTTACATACAATAAAATAATATAGTATAATCATAAAATTAGTATTAATTGGTTCACAATTGAATTATAATGGGGTAACTAATTTAAAATGAATTTATACTATTCCGAAATTCAAGACGGTAAAATAACATTTATCTTGATACTAAAATAAGAGTATTCACTACAATACCACCTTAGACCTATAGGTAACGTGAGCCACGTCCCATCAGCACCCAGCATCTTAAACACTAGACTCCCCAGGATACCCACTTATTGGATTGAGATTAGTTAATTATACGACACACAGGAGAGCAATTATGCTGTGTATGGAGGTTAATGGAGAATATATTTAATACACGGATTTTCGAAAGGCCTTTTAGAGAGAGAAAAAAAACATTTAAGTCAAACTAAAATAACATCTAAGTATTTATTTCCACAACGCTAATATTTTAGCGGACCCCATCCCTTCGATTTACTTAACAGAACACATATATATATATATATATATATATATATATATATAATATATATTATATATATATATATATATTTTATGAAATATATGGAAATTAGGGTGGTGCAAATGTAGTTATATAGTAGTAATAATAGTTAACTGGACCTTGGTTACCTTGGTTTTCCTTCATCCGAATTGATCATTTTGACTAAGGTCAAGCTTGTCACTCCACCTTAGACCTACAGTTTAACGTGGAATCCGATCTACACTCCAGCACGGCGGTCAGAAATTACAAAGTCATCGTCCGGACTCGATCTCTCAACCTCCCGATCGGCACCCAGCGTCTTAACCACTAGATACCTAGGGTGCCCATTTATCTACCAACCAACCAGACATTTTCGTGCATTTTCACGAACTAAACACATTTATTCACACTCCAGGCACTCCGGCGTACTATTTGAGAGAACATGTGCCCATATTTTTTCATTTTGCTTAGCAAACGATACTCGTCTCTAAATTCTATTAGAAACTCACGCAGGCCTTTAGCCACAACCTCACTACAAACCTCGTCATGAAAATATTAATGTAGTGGTAAAAATAATTCAGATTCTCCATTATGACAAGATTTACATTCTCAGCTGCAGGGTACGAGTACTCGGTATGATGCAGCATGACGACATAATACCGCTTCTCACACCCACTCTTCAACAAGACTCACGAACCATAACCGTTGCTTCTCTTCTGCACGTGTTATTTCTTCCACTTCATGGTATATGTAAGCTTTTATACAGTTTAGTCCTACAACATACTCCATTTCATCGTTTGTACCACGAAATCCTGCAATGCTCTCGCCAGAATAGCCGTAGAGTATTTGAACCTCTTGTTTTTCAAGCTTCGCACTGTTCAATGTAGCCTTAAAAGTATCAAAGGATGGTGGAATAAGGAGTCTTTCATTGTTCACCACATCTTCACACTTTACCGAATACCGCTTCATAAAACTCGAGCACGCAATATTAAGGTAGCCATCACTATTTTTCGTCTACGTGAGATTTCTTCAAATACACGTCTGAGATCCACGGCTTGAAGCGCTCACCTGAGCACGAAGGGGTTCAGATATGCCCAGGTAGTAGCAGGAGTCACGTGACCATTGATCGATCATAAAGGGGGCGGAGCTTAGGACAGATAATTCAAATGAATGAATTTATTAATATCTTACCACCTGTTAATTTCTGGAGAAAGAATAAGCGCGAGATAACCCATTATAAAAGTTAAGCTAGGAATTCCTGGGGTACTGGGGTACAATAGTACCCCGGGTAGAGTTTAAGGGTTAAACTTACAAAAAATTCATATTAATTTTGATACTACGATTTCAAGGTTTTACACACTTCTCTGTTCGTAATTAAACATAGGCGCAAGTTTTCTTCAAAACTGATATTAAGTCAGTTTAAATCTTAAGCTTACATAATGTTTAGTTAACTTTAAACTTGCTTTTTGTTATGTATTAAAACCAATTACTTATTTGAGGTTTGACAGTTCTTCCTCTTTCGAGCTCTGTTACCTGAATGCTCTTCACTCTGTGGTCCTTAAGGTTTTCAGTCCTATTTATTAATGTTGTCTTTTAATTAAAAAATATAGGACGTAGAAATGAACTCTTACTCTGGTAACTTTTTTCTCAAATGAGAGGAGTTAAGTTTCTTTAGATGAGTATTGAGCTGCTGAAGGAAAGAGTAGGTCTTCTCTTACAAATATCAACTTTTATAGTAATCAATTCTTGAATAAAATCCTATCACTGCTAAAATTTTTACATATTAGTTGTATGTCAGTTAGGCGTTTGAACGAAACGTTTTTGTAACACTAAATCCGATGTGTAACATTGACGTAACTTCTCCAGATTGATATGTATATAATGCTACTAGCTCTGGCTGATGAATTTATGTTAACACAAGAAATAACAGGAAACACAAGAAAATACAACGGCATAGATTTGGTGTTCACAAACAACCGCAACCTAATAGATAATGTAGAAATATCCCCAACTATAATATCGGATCAAAACATTATTGAAATAACAACCAATATAAAAGCAAACAAGAAAGGAAAGAACACGAACAACAGAAAGAAGCAAATTCGAGATTTTTAATTTTCACTCCAAAGGTATAAACTGGGAAGATGTTGCATCCAGCATGGAAGTAATAGATTGGCAATCCATCTTCGTGGTCAAGTTAACGGAAGAGATGATAATGACCTTAGAGGAGAAGACGCTGGAAATTGTGGAAAGACATGTCCCAAGAAATACAACAAAGGGGAAAGATAAGCAGGTTCGAGAGACAAAAGAGGTCATTGTTGAGAACCCTAACATACAGTGGACTGATACAGGTGAGATCATTGTGAAAGGAGCAAAGGTACAGGGATCGAATATCGTAGACATACCAATATTATCTTAAGGAAATGGCTAATTTCTAACGTAACTTAAATGAACTTAACCTAACTTACATTTCTTTAGGATGAATTTCACACTTAAACACATGAAATGAATGACTGATGCAAACCCACAAGGAACAAGAAGAAATGATTCCAAGTCCTTTCGTGTATTCAGCAGTACATCTCGTCAGGGAATAGAGAAGGCGAGTGACGAAAATATATACATATGTAAAACGGAACAGAGAAGTAAAAAGAGATTAGCACATGGTTAACAAGCATCGATTAAAAGCGAAAGACATTTTAGCAAGATATTGTTAATTTCATACATTCGATATTCTAATCCTACTACTAATGGGAAAAAAAACCTTGGTTTAACTTTACTTGTTCTAATGCTAGCAGCAGCAGAGAGGAGTTTTTCAGAAAGTACTGTCACCATCCATCTCCTCGCTCATATTTGTACCCGGAATCATGCAAAATCTGCTCTTCGAGTCGCCAAAATTTCTTCATGCGACAAAATTGTGAAAATGTATACAATTCTAAGTCTTCTCGCTCTTTCTGGCGTCTAGTTAAGAACCTCTCCAACAACTTTACATGTTTTTCCTCTCCTCCCCCTTTCCAATTTGGCTCAGTTGCCATCTCTTCTCTTCGCAAAGCTGAACTCTTCGCTCGAACTTTCACAGTTATCACAGTTATCAGAGTAAGAATTAATTCCTACGTCCTATCCTTTAAAAGACAACATTAATAAATAGGACTGAAAACCTTAAGGACCACAGAGTGAAAAGCATTCAAATAACAGAGCTCGAAAGAGGAAGAACTATGAAACCTCAAATAAGTAATTAGTTTTAGTACATAACAAAAAGCAAGTTTAAAGTTAACTAAACATTATGTAAACTTAAGTTTTAAACTGACTTAATATCAGTTTTGAAGAAAACTTGCGCCTATGTTTAACTATGAAGAGAGAAGTGCGTAAAACCTTGAAATCGTAGTGTCAAAATTAATACGAGTTTTTTGTAAGTTTATCCCTTAAACTCTACCCGGGGTGCTATTGTGCCCCAGTACCCCAGGAATTCCTAGCTTAACTTTTATAATGGGTTATCTCGCGCTTATTCTTTCTCCCAGAAATTAACAGGTGGCAAGATATTAATAAATTCATTCATTTGAATTATCTGTCTTAAGCTCCGCCCCCTTTATGATCGATCAATGGTCACGTGACTCCTGCTACTACCTGGGCATATCTCGGTTGACCGCTGCAAGCCGTGGATCTCAGACGTGTATTTCAAGAAATCTCACGTTGACGAAAAATAGTGAGAGGAACACGAATGTTGTTGCGGTGGACATCTTCAAAAGAAGATTAGAAGCCTGGTTCAGAACAATCCCCGATAAGCCGGGTGTTCCTGGCTATGTGAGGTGAAGAGTACAAGACACCCTCTTTCTACTTCAGCACGCCAAGTCGGGAGGATGGGGCGAAAGTTTGGCCTTCGTAAAATGAAGAATCATTACACGAAACATTTGAAAGGTTAAAGGAAAGGTATATATATATATATATATATATATATATATATATATATATATATATATGGGAATGAACTCAGAATGGTCCCCTGAGTTTTTTATGATACACACAGACCGTGCATGGAAAAGGAACTCTTCTGGGATAATTAAATCCACTATAGTCCGAATAAGTAATGGTAAATGACAAATACCATAGTTTTTCTTTTTCATGACGCTAGCCCGACGTGGGCAACGGGTCACTCGCAAAGAGGTCCCATAAATATAGCTTCCCTCACCAGCTATCTGCAAAGCAGACAGGATCCAGCTTTGGGACAACTTGACAAGCTTTGCCACCTTTGTCCCAAAGCTGGACCTGTCTGCTTCGCAGATAGCTGGTGAGGGAAGCTATATTTATGGGACCTCTTTGCGAGTGACCCGTTGCCCACGTCGGGCTAGCATCATGAAAAAGAAAAACTATGGTATTTGTCATTTACCATTACTTATTCGGACTATAGTGGATTTAATTATCCCAGAAGAGTTCCTTGTTCCATGCACGGTCTGTGTGTATCATATATATATATATATATATATATATATATATATATATATATATATGTGTGTGTATATATATACTTTGGTAAACCTTTGGTTTGCTTCCGCCCGAACTGTTCATTCTGACGAAGGTCAAGCTTTTCACTCCACCTTAAACCTACGGTTTAACCTGGAATCCGAACCACGCCCCACTAGCAGCCCAGCGTCTAGGCCACCCAGGGTACCTATTTATCTACCAACCACTTTCTTTATTGTGTGGAAGGATGAACAGCTGGGTTTTGCTGCGCGCCTGCTGCCGTCACCGGTTCTCGATCCCGGTGCCGATGGATTCGCAGTCAGCGACGCTAACCACTACACCACCGAGGCGCATCCCATATATATATATATATATATATATTATATATATATATATATATATATACACTACGATGTCATATACATGGGTTTTCCTAAAGTTTTCGATAAATGTGATCACGGTATAATAGCATATAAATGAAACATATGGGAATAATAGGCAGTAGCGAATTGGATGTACAACTTCCTCAGAGAGCGCCTAGGTAGCCAAAATTCAAGGGCTATCTTCATCAGAATCAGAAGTACGCAGAGCAGTACCACAAAACACAGTACTGGCCTCACTCCTGTTCATTATCATGCTAAGAGACAAAGCCAGCGGCGTAATAAACAGCATTATTATACCAGTATCGTATACAGACGATACAAAGTTCAAAAGAAAAATCAGCGATGCAAATGAGGTGGAGGCCTTGCAGAGGGTCACAAGCAAAATATACAAATGGTCAGAAGACAACAACAACATTACATTTAACATTGAGAAATTTCATTTCTTTAGATATGGTAGAAATGAGGAACTTTGTCAACATCCATCAAGTGAAGCGTTGAAAGCTAGGTTTTAAACATCTATAGCAATTTAACTTGAATTGATATGATAATAAATAATAGTTAAGATTATTTTAAGAAAATGTTGGATGTTTACATGAATGAGATAAATTGATTCATCTGTGCCGAATTATGTAATTCTCTACCCTAAGTGTGACGTTTCTGTCGGAAATTTTTGGTAGGGTGGGTAGTTTTCATGTGGAAGATGCCACAAGTTAATAGAAGTGACCGTGCATCTGTTATTTCTTTGAGTAAATGATGTGTTGTAAGTAGACAACTACCCAGTATCTTCAACGTTAGAGCAGACATGTATAGAAAGAACTGTTTTGTGCAAATAGAGTTAAATCATGTGAAATCTTTATATACAGTGTCACTCATCCAACTGCTACCCAAAGCATTGTAAATAAACACAAAATTGAGGTGAATGAACTTATAAAACTTTTATTTATAGAAATTTATTTGAACAAATATGACAACATTAAAGGTTGAATAATTGGTTTGGAACAAAGTAGTGTACATGATTGTAAAACTATATATATATATATATATAATATATATATATATATACACAGGAGTGGAGATAGGCATAAGTAAAAGAGCATGTGCTTACACATTGAATTGGAAATTCATGATATTTTAAATAAAGTTCTCAAGATATCATTTATCATTATAATAGTATATTATAATTATAAGATGGAAAAGAATGATATTAATTACTACAAGTTGCAAAATACACTACTTTGCCCCATGTGCTTTGAATAAAAGTGGATTTTCCATCTCAGTTGATTGGATAACTATTGACATCTACCATAAATTCCTAAATTTTAGTGCACCACAGACTATTTACAGGAATCTCCATTTAATTTTCTCTTTCAGCAGTGGAGGGGGGGAACAGGCCACTGACACATCTTCCCACAGCTCCATGCTTCGCACTTCGGTGCTCGAGACACCATCTCCCAGCCGAGCAGAATTCTTTCGTGTAGTTCATGTATATCTCTTACATTGGTACCAGGTATGTAAACTTTGGACTACAGGGCTTCCCAAACACCATAATCTAGTGGTGAAAGATCGGGGCTACTAGACGGCCACATTTTGGGTTCGATAAAATCCGATGTTTCGTTCTCAAGGAATGTGACAGTTTGGCGTGCTCTTTGAGCAGGGGCTCCATCTTGTTGGAAAGTATATCTTTCACTCTATCTAACTGATATTCCACGAATTAGTGGTGAAAGTTAAATACATCTTTCTGCTAACTCTGATTGGGGGAGAGAAAACCTTGTAGCTTTCAATACCTCAGAAACTCAGTTCTTTCATCTGTCTCTCGTTGCAACCTTTAACAAGACTATCTCCTTACCTTCAACAATGTACAATTCAATCGTTCCTCTTCTCTCAACATTCGTGGCGCTTCCTTTTCTCGTGACCCTTCCTGGAATAATTATAAATACTTTCTTTTCAAAACAACTTCTAAGAGGTTAGGTGTGTTGTACCGCCTTCGCAGCTTCTACACCACCACTCAGTTGCTGTCTCTGTACAGGAGTCTTGTCCGCCCCTGTATAGAGTACGCTTCTCGTATGTGCTCAACCCACACAGCTCTTCTTGAACGGGTGGAATCAAAGGCTTTTCGTCTAATCATTTCCCCGCCTTTATCTGACTACTCTTCTGAACTCTCTAACTGCATGCCTCCCTCTTTAAGGAGAGCACGCAGCATCAGACTTTCGACACGTTGTTCTTCCTTTTCTGTCGAGCTCTATAACGCAAGCGTTAATCGGTATTTTCAACCTTTCATCCACTCAACCGGTGAACTCTGGAACAATCTTCCTCAATCCAGCTTTCCCCCTGTCTATGACTTCCAATCTTTTAAACGCAGAGTGTCCAGGCATCTCGAAAATCCTGAGCCTTGATTTTGGCTCTCTTTTTCTCTCTTCTCTTCTTCTACTTTCCTCCAACTTCAAAATTATTAACTCGACCAAACAACTAACCGACCTCCGCATTCTCGAATCCCTGCATATCCTCATTATTACACCAACCTTCGACGACTTGCCTTTAACTTAAACGTAGCCAGATATATTCTCATACCTTACCACCGAAAAGAAATCTACCATCCCTCTGTTTGGCTCCAACTTTTCTGATATGGATTTTTCCAACCTCCAATCATTCCAACCTTGGGTTTAGTTAGTTCATCACCCCAATAATAACCTGGTAAGACACTGTTTTCAATTTTTTCACCTTTTAATTTTTTTACATTTTGACTGTTGATCACCCTCCTATATTTTATATTATTTTTTATTTTATTTTAATCAGTAATATATACTGTAAATATGATATTAATATTACACGTTTATATAAGCATATTGTATAAGTTTCTGTTCATCATATTTATTCATTCTTTATATTTGAATTTAAATTTTTAGCACTGATAATGGAAATTGAAATTTCCGAAACGTCTGTAAATAAACATGTACCATCTCTTCGTTCTCTTATTCTTTACTAAGTTACGGTTCCCTAAGAGCAAACCGTTCAATCAAGTTATTTATATATATATATATATATATATATATATATATATCACTCCTGTCTGTATGTGTTTTAGAGAACAAACGAGCACTGCAATCAATAATAATTACCGTAGAGTCCTCAAATTCATTTCTTCATCCCGAATGAACTGAAAATTAAATTAAAATCTAAGAAAATTTCGTAAATGATCCTACCGCTGTGAAACGTCCCAGATCCATTAGTAAACTTTTGATAAAATTAAAGATCAGACGAAAGAAAGTGTGGAAAATATACTCGGAATTCTTTATTAGGGAAAACATTCTCAAAAGGATTCTTCATTGTTGTAATTCCTCTTCCTGAGTTAGAGCAACATCGCGTCTGACGAGAGAAGAACGACACAGTGACAGAGAGGAAGAACAGAAATAGAGGAAGAGATTGTGCTTTTAAAAAACACTAAGAATTTGATAATAATATAAAATTTCTATCACATTTTCATGTAAAATCGCAGAAGGAGCGATAGGTGTTTACGAAGGTTTTATAGAAATATAATTATAGCATTTTAAATATCTGTTTAAGCTTTAATGAGATTTATTGATCCTCTTTGTTGCCCAAAGTGGATCTATGTACCTGTTTCGTCAACGTAACATTCTATCTACCATCTTTAAAACTAACTTCACCTAATTTAATCTAACCTAACCTAACTTAATATAAGTCACAAAAATTTGTTGATTACATGCCACGTCGAAAGAATAATGTTAGTCCAGTCTAAAGTATTTGTCACCCATAAAAATAAAGCGTCAGTAGGATGGGTGCAAAATGGGAGAGTGCAAGAATGTTGCAATGCAATGATGAGCGATATTGCAACGGTGTCTGCACCAAAGGGGGTGGGTTTTTTGCAACAAGGGGGGTTATGCGACAAATCAATGCCGCAAAGGGGGAAGGGGATGGAGCTTTGGGGGGAGAAGGGAGGATGACCTCCCCCCAAAGGGGTAACCTTGACCTAAGATAGGGAGAGAAGGAGAAGGAGGAGGGTCTTCGGGGGAGAAGGTGGGATGTCGTCACCCACCAAAGGGAAACCTAACCTAAGCCTTAACCTAAGAAGGAGAGGAGGGTGTTCGCCTGGCTCAAGCCAGACGCATAATTAGAGTTCATCCGAGCGCCCGCTGTCTTATAAGGTGTAAATCAGCCAGTTAGTTTAACCGCCAGTCAGTTTAGAAGGCTTAATCAGGCTTAGAAGGCGTAAATGGCTTGTTCACGTGTACATTATTTGTGTTGAGTTGCATATATTCTTGACAGTTGGCTTAGAAATCCGCCATTCGGCTTAGAAACTAGCCATTTGGTATACATATAATTAAATAATATCGTTTATATATAATCAAAAGAATTAAATAAACACCATTACATCATCCTGTTTATTTAGACGAATTATTGGAATCAATTTCATGAAATAATAGGAAAGAAATATACACTCCTATAAAAACGATGGAAAATATATGATCAAAAAAATAAAATAAAAAATAATAATAGTATAAGAAATACGAACGAGGAAAATATATATAATAAAAAAATATAATACAAAACGATGGAGAATAACCATCAATATAACAGCACAGGAGAAATATATATATATATATATATATATATATATATATATATATATATATACACAATTATATTAAATAATTAATTATATTTGAAAATAAATGTACATCAAAATACATTCACTTTGTTCTACTGCGCTTAACTAAAACACTAAACTCGCACGTAGTCGAATCTACAGTCACATCATTATTGCTTTGCACTACGCAGTAAATACGATTTAACATTATTTCACCGCTCAAGTTATAGGGATACCTATACTCGATGTAAATGGCCTTCATATCGTTCAATACTAATTTTTGTGCCCACTTTACATTCGGTTGGCAAGTTATTTTTAAACACGGCTAGAATACTTTCAAAAGCACGCACAAAGAGGTCATCATTAGCCACACCATCATTATTAAATACAAGTTTATAAACACTCCTTTCCAATCGAGGGTTCATTCTTACCGACCCGAGCTTTTCAATCGTGAACTCTTCTACACACTGCATAGCGGCATTTGAAATAATCCTCTCAGTCGTAACGACAGCTGTTCATTATATAAAGAAATAGCTCTTTAGGGCGAACGGTATAGGTGAGCTCAGCCCTGTACCGCTCAAGTGTTTTGTAGTACCAAAGTTCATGATATGCTCATGATACCATATGTTCATGAAACCATGAACATGATATCATGTTCATGATACCAAAGTTCAGAGAGTCTAAACCTTTTAAATAAGCATCCAGCTCCAAACCATTCTCGCCTTGTTCAGTCCTACACTCGGTAAACCCGTCGAGCAGAGCGGTGTATGCGTATTCAAGAATCGTATCGAAATAAAGTATATCCATAATACGCGCGTCTAATAGAGGCTTCAACTTGCGGAAACCGACTATTTCAAACATTCTGTCGAGGATGAAACGGTTTCGCGTAGGGACAAGAACGTTATTATCAGAAGCATTCTTCCACATCAGTCGTATATCAATGCATGGCTGATCGTTATTTATACACAACAAACAATGGCGTATGAGGGGCTAACACTAATCTGCTCTCTTCTTGTACCTACACCTGCAGGAATTTTATAACAATCCTCACTCCACTTCTCAACTAACACGAAGATTCTATTTATCTCCTCAACACTTAAATAAGCAACATTCCGTTTACCAGAGTTTGTTTGTCTAGAAGTCGTTTCCAGTACATAGTTAATGGCGCCGGTTTCACGCCTGAACACGCGCAATGACTTCGTCACGGATACAGCGTACACGGCATTGAGAATGCCTCTCAAAGAAGTTCCATCGTATTCGAAGAGTGCACGTCCACTCGGTTCAAGCTCTGAGATGACTATGAGCCACAGGCGAGCGAATCGGCTCAACGGGAGGAGTGAGTCACACCATAAGCTGATGAAACGAGTACGGCTTTGTTCCAACGTGAATACTTGTATCCCATTATACTGGGTAGGTGGTTTGAGAAATTTTCCGATACATGAAGCAATACCGGTTTTAATGTTTTATCACTCCCACTCCCCATAATACGCGCCAGACATTTTCGTTCATTTTTATGAACTAAACACATTTTATTCACACTCCGGCGCACTATTTGAGAGAAACATATAACCATATTTTTCCCTTTTGCTTAGCAGGCGATACTCATCTCTAAATTCTGTTACAAACTCACGCAGACCTTTAGTCACAACCTCACTACAAACCTCTTCATGATATATATTAATGTAGTGGTAAAAATACTTCATATTCTCCATGATGACAAGATTTACATTCTCAACCGCAGGGTGCGAGTACGCGGTATGATGCAACATGACATAATATCGCTTGTCGTACCACTCATCAACAAGACTCACTAAACATAACCGTTGGTTCTCTTCTGCACGTGTTGTTTCTTTCACTTCACGGTATATGTACGCTTTTATAAAGTTTAGTCCTACAACATAGTTCAATATAACACTTGTAGCACGAAATCCTGCAATGCTCTCACCAGAATAGCCGTAGAGTATTTGTACCTCTTGTTTATCAAACTTCGCACGATTCAATGTAGCCTTAAAAGTATCAAAGGAGGGTGGAATAGGGAGCCATTCAGTAACCTTATCTTCACACTTTGCCGAATACCATTTCACAAAACGTCGAACACGCAATATTAAAGGTAGCCATTACTATTTTTCGTCTACGCAGGAAAATGCACGTCTGAGACCCAGGGCTTGCAGCGGTCAACTGTGCACGCAGGGAAGAGATATGCCCAAGTAGTAGCAGGAGTCACGTGACCGATCATACAGGTGGGAAGAGCTTAAAATTTTAGCCTGCACACACACACACACACAAAGGAGAAAGTGAAACCCTAAATGAAACATGATTTATTTAATAAATGAAATATTCAAGGTGTATATATATTATATATATATATACACACACATATGAAATAGGATCCCTCCTAAGGAGACGTAGTTTTATATTTAGGATAAAAACGAAGACGTAGAGCAAAAAAGTCATTATATTTGGCTGCAGCTGACGTTTCGGGCAAATCTACCCATTTTCAAGGCCTAATAAATAAAAGCTAAAATTAATACATGAAAAAAATATATGAATGTCGAAAACTACAACTAATTTAAAGTACAAAATTAAAACTGTTCAAGAATAAAAATTAAAATTACAAAGCAAAAAACAGGCATAAGGCAAAATCAAATAAAAAATAAAAATTATATAAATGACAAATATAAGAGTGATGAAAATAAAAACTTAAAACTAAAAACATTCAAACGTAAAATAGTTAAAAAAACTTTATTAATAAAAAGTTAAACGGAATAAAAAGTTAAACGAAAAACCACAAGAGTAAACCAAACATACCATGCTCACTTGACAGCCACAAAAACTGAGGCGAAAAGGAGACAGGGTCACAAGGGAAAAAAATTTTTAGTATGTAGGTATTCTAATTAATATAAAGGGGTAACAGCTAGAATCAGTATTTAACCTGGAGTTCAAAAATTTAATACACAAAGATTCGTAAATACGGAAGGAGGACGGGCATTTTAATGATTTAAAAATTTTAAAATTGTTACAGAAATGTCAACCTTACACTTGATAAAATTTCTAATAGCAGACTGTTCCTTTTTCGATAAAACTTTCCCTGTCCTATGGCTAATACCCATATGGGAGCAAAATCTCGCCTGCAAGGAATGAACTGTACTGCCAACGTAGTTCCCCTGGGAACACCCAGGGCAGGTAGCAGGTAAACAAATAAACAACAGAACAGCTCATCGCAGGGGGGATTTTGTTCTTACATCGTAAAAAACATCCAAGGGTATTATTATTTACAAAAGCAACCTTAAAATCAGTGTGAAAATAAAATTTTCTCACAACGCTCAACAATTGCTTTTTCACAAGTGTTAAAATGGTAGAGATCAGGTAAAACAAGATATTTACAATGCTTAGGAATATCATACGTTGGGATAAGGTTGAGGGAATATACATTATTAAGAAATTTATCAATAATACCTCCTACAAGATCCCGTGAAAAATCATTTTTAAAGAAAAAATCAGTAAGGAATTCAAACTCATTATGAAGCAGAGCAAAGTTCGAGCAAATATTATAGGCTCTATACACCAAAGTGCGAATGGAACTTAATTTGTAATTAAAATTGCAAAAACTATAAAAATTAAAACCCAAACCCGTAAACGTAGGCTTCCGGTATGTAGAAGTTAAAACGGTCGAGCCAGATTTGGAGACCAAAATATCAAGGAAAGGAATAGAACCTTCAACTTCCTTTTCCTGCGTAAATACAATGTTCTTACGCAGTGTGTTCAGAAAACTTTGAAACTAAACTGATTGAGTATCCGTTTGGAATAAAACAAACGTATCATCAACATAACGTCTGTACAATTTGGGCTTAAGGTGAGGGCGGCACTCACAGAAGGCCCTTTCCTCAAGATGTGACATGAAAATATTCGCAAAAACAAAAACAGGACCCAAGGGGCTCCCCATCCACACTCCATCCAGCTGACGGTAAACTACCCCTTGAAAACTAAAAAAGTTATCCTTGACTGCCAAATTCAAAAGCTGCTCAAACTGTGCTCTGCTAAAGCCGTTAAAAAGTGAGTCCGGCTGTGGAAAAGCTTTATTCAAAATAATTGCAATGGTCTCATCCAATGACATTTGTAAAGAGAGAAGATACATCGAAACTTGTCATAAACAAAGAATTCATATCAAACTTCTTAATTTCCGACGCAAAGGAAAAACTATCTTTAACACTGTACGAGTTCATGGTAAATGATGATAACAGTGGGACAAGAAATTTGGCAAGTTTGTAATTAGCTAAAGGATAAGAAGCTAAAATTGGGCGCAATGGAACACCGACTTTATGAACCTTAGGCAGACCATACATAAGGCCCAAATAAGAGCCTGAAACGTACAATTCATCATAGGTGGAGGAGTTAATAGCACATTCCTGTTTAAGCTTAAGCAAAACACGGTTAACCTTGTCTTCCAATCGCTGAATAATTTTAGGAGCCTGTTCATCTACCTTAGCAAATTTTAATGAATCAGAAAGAATATCAAGTATTTTTTGAGTATAATCCGTTTTATTCATAACCATGGTGAACGGCTAGGTCCAGCTCAGGGTTTGTACAGTACATATCCCTCTGGTCTTACGCTGATTGGATGTATGATTACAATCCCCATTGTTCTCCACTGCGCACTTCATGCACAGGGGAAACATGAGCTTGTGATCTATAACGACGGATAAGATCGGCATCCATAAATCACGTGGGGGTAGCACATCTATGAAAGAAAGGCCGAAATAGTACCCATTCAAATTTGTGAAGAGCACCTCGATGGTGGGCAGGTCAGGTCCCACCAGTTTTTCAGGTGCACCTACGGGGTACGGATTGTTCTTCATCACGTAGGGATACAAAGAACAGAAGTCGTAGTAATGGAGTTTCACGCCCTCCGTAGGCGGAAAGTATAGCTTGAAGGGATTTGTACGCCCTCCGAACAAGCTATCACCGCATTAGAGAGGATCCAGCACCATTGAAAGCTTCATCGTGTTTATTTCTTCACGGTACTGTCCATCTGTTTTCTTCTGTGCATCATACTCATGCTCCCACAAGACTTTGTGAGTGAACTGGGAGTCTATAATTTGATCGCGGGTGCGGGTACATGCAAGACTGTCGGCAGGAGATCTACTGTGGATATCTCCTCCGATTCCACACTCAGGACGGGGGCATCCGTGCCACCAGCATCCGTTAAAGGAGTATACAGTCTTCTCACTAGTGGCACGGTTTTCGTTTAGATCATCAACCCAGAAGATACGACCATTAACCTTAATGGGTACTTCCCCCGTGTTGCTGGCATGCTTTATGTATACACCTGTCTGCTGCTGTAGGTGTATGAGTCAGTAAATAGCCTTGTGCCCATAACTGCGGGGATTGTTTCTGTGAATGACGGATAAGGTGTCTTTAGGCATGAAGTTATTCTTGAACACCGTAAAACACAATGAGGCAATCGTGGTTGCGACTTGCAACGGATCGCATTTGAAACAGTCTATGTACAATTGTACATCCTTCGAAAGGCCTGGAAACGTACTCTAAGCACGCGCACATCATTCACGCAATAACGCTCACATTCATCAGCTATATTATAAGGATTAGATTCATTAAAACTGTTGTAGTAGCCGTCAAAATCTTCACATTCATCTGTACTCATACATTCATAGTTAAAGTAATGTTTGGGTGGAGGTAGTCCTACGTAATTTAAAGTTTCGCTAGTGAGGAATGTGTAAGGAAAATATCCTCTTGAAACTTCAGTGGCTATGCCCATTACCTTGGGTAGCTTTGCTAATTTACAAGGTATGAATAATAAAGTGTCTTTAAACTGTACATTACCTCTTATTTGCATATGTATAAGTTTGTTTCCTCTTTTCAAGGGATCACCTGTAAATATTTCGGATGACTCGTGCTCAAGCAGCTCCTTATAAAGGAACTGTTTATCAAATTTTGCCCCGTTATGGGCAAGAATATACACAGTTTTTTTTTTTAACTTGTCCGTTAACTTGACAATATAGGACACAAAGAGTTACCATATTTGTGACACTCATCACACTCGTTCTCCATACACTCATTACAGATAGTCCGGCTTAGAAGTAGATGTGGAATAACCTCTTTGGTTTCAGCGTTCGTGTATGTTTCTATATCGTAGTCCACGGTTATACAAGGGCTATTTTTAGGCTTGGCGTCTTTCATATAACATACATGCTTTACTCCAACCGCCTTATATTTCTCATGGCGTGTAGAACAGTGAATTTCATCACATTTATGCTTGAAATTCCCCCAATTATCCATCATATGAAACATACCACATTCACAGATTCTCATTTTTCTGCACGTGCCACTTGATTTATGGAGCTCAAAACAGTTATTATTGAAAAATGTGGGTCTGCATACATCACAGTTCCTCTTCTCAGCTTCAACCACACGGCTGTCACATTTGGGGCTTTTACACTGCACACATACCATGTGGCAATCTTTACAATGTTTCACTATATCATCCCCAAACTCGAGACACCCCTTACACAAATTTTGATGTCGTCCATATTTTCGACTTTTATCATAACTCGCGTAAAGGCCCCTTACATTACGGATGGAGAGATACGTTGTTCCTGACAGTCCTAAAATAAGTAGGGGTCTTGTACGATCTCTCACACAGCTTTTAAAAACATACATAGTCCTACGACGATCATCCATTCGAAATACAACTATACGAACATTCATTTCCTCTTCTACCCTTCTCAACTCTTCAGAACCCATATTACAGTCAAACTCATTTTACAGTCTACAGCTAGTTTACGGGCACGCTCCAATAGCGTAGGCAACCAAATTTTTTGGGACCGTGTATTTAGTACAGTAAGCATAGGAGCTAAAACTACTGCTATAAAGCCGCAACCACGATTGACGTTTATATGCCGCCTGTAAATAGCCTGAGAATTGAAGTTAAGCGTATAAGGTGTGGCACTATGACCCGCAACACGGAATACACGGTCAATATTTACCGTGAAGTTGTCCATATTGAAGGCTATACTACTTTGAGAGGCCTGCATTATACGGCCTAATATATATTCTATATTTACAGCTGCCAAAGTCTGAATAGTATTACTACTCAAAAATCATCTACATCTCCGTCATCTGAACCGAACCCGAAGGACAGCCTTGTTCTGACTGACTTTACAATACGTTCAACTATGCGCTGTAGTCCGCGTTCAACACCATTGCTATACATGGATCTAGGATCAACCCTGACTATATACCGATTTCTAGTCAAGGCAGGGATGGGGGTAGCGGTGCGCACCAACTCGAATGTTATACCATCCTCTACAGAACGAGAAGCTGCTGCTGCTGTGGAGGTTGTACGCGGAATTGAACAGGAATAAGGGGGTATATTTTTATTTGAGGAAGGTACTATTGTGGGGATTGTGTTGTAAGACGTAGAGCGTTGGGGCTCTATTACTGGTGGTCTAACAACCAGCGCAATCCTGGCACGCTTTATACCTGACGTGGAGGGCTCTTCATCATGCCTCCGATTTAAATTGTCGCGTGCTTCAGGTATCGTTGGTGTGGACTCGGCAATGGTGATGGAGTCCATGATCAAAACTACACTCTCGTCGGGATCATCTGTAATATCGATAATGGGTTGCTGTACCTCATCGTCATTCACGGTTCTGTGAGAGAAGAGAAAAACAAGACTGTAGAATAGAAGGATCATCCCTTAAAAATTTATTATATTTTGTAAATGACCCACTTAAGAGTGTGACGTGTTAGAAATGGATTCCGTAGAAAAATTCAGGTTCACGAGCCCATCTACATGTATTATATCTGGCCCTACAGGATGTGGTAAAATTGTGTTTATGCTTAAAATCATTAAAGAAAAGGGAAAGATGTTCTCAAAATTTGTGTATAAAGTTATATGGTGCTATTCGACGTATCAATCAGTGTTCAACGATTACCAAGATGATATTTTGTTCCACAAAGGTGTATATGACATTAATTCGTTGAATGGAAATGAACATACACTCATTGTAATTGACGATCTCATGTTGGAGATGGATCAAACTTTTGCCAAGACATTTACAGTATTCTCCCACCAAGACATTCTCCCACCAAGACATTTACAGTATTCTCCCACCATCTTAATATAAGCGTGTTGATAATCTCTGTTGAGGCCTACTACTATTACAATACCCCGGAAGCAACCTCAATTTTGCAAGATTCAACTTGCGTCATCCGCTTTTGCCTCACTCAACATTCATCCATTTCGACCTGTGAATCTTCATTTCCTTTCATTGAGTATTTCGGCATTCAAACAGGCTCGTAGGCCCTTCCGTCTTCAGAATTACCTTCGTTGAAACCCAGGTCTATAAACCGCACATACTGTAGACTACCATTTTATTGGTCCTACCGTTTATTTCGTCGTGCTAAACTACTTTTGCGTTTCTGAATGTTTTACGGTAAATTCTTGGGTTGTCTAAAATAATTTGCATTATAGGCTATGTACCATAATTATATGATAGTAGGGCGGGTCATACTATGCATTTTTTTTAAATCAATGGAGAGGGGTGTTCAAATGACATTTTGGTGTATAGAACACAATTCTGAAGAAAATATTTAATTCTGATAACCCTAACCTACATCATTTTGTCGTTGATTATTATTAAATTGTTGATTATTTTATTATTGTAGTTACCCCAGAATATGTCTTCTCACGTTTTCTATCATGGCTGCTCACGTTATCTCTCATAGAGCATTGTTCTAACTAATTCATATAAACACATATAATGTAATTCATATAATAATAATAATATTTAAATACTCAAATAAAAAGGTGTGCCATTCCACTTAATTGTAATTATCATACAGTTTGGTATATGAAATATTTTGACGGTTTTCTGGCGCGCATAAGGCCATTTTCTGAGCCACCTTTCTCAGAGGCTGGAATGTAACGTTTCAGAACATTCTAAAACGTTTTGTGAAATATTTGAAGTGACTCATGATTTATGAAGCTATTTTACCACCTCGGCTTGCAGTGAGGGGATAGATTTAGTGATTATCTACTGATATTTTTTTTGTTACTGTTCACATGTGAGTATTATTCTGTTATATTTTAGAAAAAGCTATTTCTACGCATATTATAGTGATACATTGAGCAAAATTTAATTAAGAACTTTGATTTGAGCTAAAATTAGGTGGTTCATTTTTAGTACAACTGAGCAGTATGAGGCCTATTTCAATGTTCTAAAGAATATTTTTAGGATGTGTTTCTTTAGTTTTTTTAGAGTACATGAACAAATTATTTGCATTACAGACAACAGATAAATTAGCATTTTATAACATTTTGAAACCAAAAAAGCATAATGTGTTTAGCATTTGCAGATAAATTTGTTCTTGCCCATTTCAGCTCTTTTTTTAACCAAGAATTTTGCGCTGAAAAGAGTTAATACCTGTCTGTAGTGGATACTTAACTGTTGTATTATTGTTTTTATTTCAGTGTGAACTCATTAAGAAAATGGCTCAAGTCAGAACAAGGACGAAATCAAGTTCTCATCTGAGTAATCTTGTTGGCACTGGCCGGGAGCTGTTGGTGTCTGACCTGCCAACTGTGAGGGATATCCTGAGGTATGGCATCTACTTGAGGAAGCAAAGTGAAGATGACAGGAGGAACTACCCAGTGGACAAGCTGGTGAGTGACATCTACCCTGGTCTGATTTGTCAATGGAGCAAAGCTAATGCTCTTTTCAAGCCACCTGTTATCAATGAAAAAGTGACCATCATGTCCAAGCTCAAGGAAGTCTGGAATCAGGCAGTGAAGTTTTCTCTTGGGAAGGGCAAACTTGATGCCAAAGAGAGGTTCATTGTCAAGTTAGACAAGTTCTTTGATATTTTGACTTGCAAGTGTCAGATTACCAGTTGTGAGGGGGGAGGCTGTGAGGGCTGTGTTATCCAAGCCCACATTAACTGTTCCTGCAGCAGAGAGAAAAAGATTCCTGTGAAAGATCTTGCCTACATCAAGGGACAGAAAGAGAAGGTTGGAAGTAAGGGACCCCACCAAATAGGGGGTTCTGATCTACCAGAGCACAAGAGACAGGTGAGGACATTGAAAAGGCAGTGGATGGAAAGGAAGGCAGAGAAAAGGAGAAGGAGCAAGGAGGAAAGTGCTGCAGTAGCAGAGAAGGCAGCCAGGAAGGATGTTAAGAGATTTTTGGCAGATGGTGATGAGGATCTGGAATTGGAGAGAAGTGGTGATGAAGATGAGTTTGTTCCTGAAGTTGAGCTCTTCCCTCAAACTGACCCTGAGCCAGCAGCTTCGGCAAAGGTACAGAAAAACTATGATGAGATTCAAAACATTGCCCTTGCTAGTGTAAGGTATGGCATAGGGCTGAGGCCAACTGCAGCGATAGCAACAGCCGCTCTGATTGACGCAGGAATCATCACAGAAGACAATACAAGTAAAGTGATTGATAAGAGCAAGGTCAAGAGAGCACAGGAGAAGTTGATGAGAGAGCTGGGGGAACAGTTCGAGAAGAAGTGCAGGGAGGAGGGGGGATCTCTTGCATCCTCTTTGATGGGCGGATTGACCTGACCAATGTGATGATGGAAGCTGAGGGCAGTGACCAATTTTTTCCCGCAAAGATCAAGGAAGAACACTATAGTGTTGTTAGTGAGCCTGGCAGCTACTATCTGTTCCACTTTACCCCCGAGAAAGCAACTAAAGAGGAGTCACATGCGGAGAAGATTGCTAAGGTCCTGTTTGCCTGGCTGAAAGAGAGGGGTTATGATAAGACCTTGTTGGCCATTGGAGGAGACTCAACAAATGTCAACACTGGTGTGAAAGCTGGAGTAATGCGGAAGCTGGAGCTGCACCTGGGGAGAAAGCTGGTCTGGTTGGTGTGCAACCTGCACACTGTTGAACTTCCCCTGCGCCATCTCATTGTTGACCTTGATGGCCCTACTCTGTCAGACAAAAAATTATCCGGGCCAATAGGAAAGCTCTTTGATTCTGCTACAGACTTTGATATCAATCCAAACTTCACCCGAATCTCTGTTGGCCCTCCACTGATCAAGCTTCCTGACAAGCAATGTTCCCTCTAAGGTGTGTGCGTGTGCGCGCGCACACGAGTCGTGAAACCCGCGCACACAGCAAAATAAAATGCGCACAGGCTCAAGCGTATCATGCCCATTTGGAAGACAGGTTTCCTGGAAATGAAGTAAAAGAATGGTCTGCCTTTGATTGCTCGGTTATTTTACAGAAAGACTTTGACTTTGGCATTGAGCATGTTAAAGTTTTATGTGCAAAATATGCAGATTTTCTTGGTGAAAGTTCTACTATAATCGAACAGTACAATGATTTTAAATTTGTTGTATGCGAGAAAATAAAAAATAAGCTGGTTAAAAACTTTGATGATATGGTGACATTCGCCCTCCAAAATGAACAATTTTGTGACCTTGCTAAAAAAGTTGATGGATATTGGGGGAACTTTCCTAGCATCTACTGTAGTGTGGACTGTGAGCGTGACTTCAGTTTAATGAATTCTATAAAGGACAAATTAAGAAACAGCTTGAAAGAAAATCATTTGGACATGCTCATGCGAATTAAATGTTACCTGAAGGATGACGGATGTACTAATCTTCATAGAGTTTATTTGGAATGGGCAAATGCTAAAGATTGTAGGGAGAAATCTCAATCATACTTAAATGAAAGGCACTTTCATTTAATGTTATTTTGATTATATTTTATTTTATTGAATTTTATTATTTTTTATTTTATTCCTATTTTGTGAATGGATAAAATCATGTATTAATCTTGATAGTCTATTTTAAATTGCTAAATGCTAAAAATTGTTTTGAGAAATGATAACTAAAATAGTCATTTTCAATTAATGTTATTTTTATTTTATTTCTTTATTTTGTTGAATTTTATTTTACTATTTTTTATTTTAGTCATATTTTTAGAATGGCTAAAATGTTTTCTTTTTTAAGAATATATAATATTGTACACAGTTTTTTAATATCCATTTAATAGTACCGTAATGATGAAGCTATCACCTTATGGAAATAATATTTATTAAGTATTAAATATTTATATATATTTCATTTTGAAGATAATAGCGCTCAGAAAAGTTAGCACAATTTTTCACCATGAATCTAAATGTATGCACAACGAAAATTTCTTGCGCACACGGACTAAAAAAAATTAGAGGGAACATTGCTGACAAGGTCATTCAAGATCTCTCAACTGATCAATACTATGGCTATAAAATTGTCTGTGCAGTCAGGGATGGAGTACTTCCTGCAGGGCTGGCTCTGTTAGAGATAGGACCAGTAAACCACAGCCGCTGGCTCACCACAGCGAACAGACTTCTCAGGCTCTGGATGTCAAAGCACGGACTTAAAGGAAAGAACCTGAAGATTCTGCAATTCATTGTGGAATTCATCATTGGAGTGTATTACCCATGTTGGTTCAACGTGACGGTCAAGCACTCCTCGATCGAAGGGCCTAGGCACATCCTCTTTCAGCTGGACTGCCTCAAGTCCCAGAGAAAGGAGGTGCTGGATATTGTGATGCCAACTGTGAGAAGATCTGCTTGGTATGCCCACAGTGAAGTCATCCTCCAAACACTACTCTGCTCTGAGGATCAGAAGGAGAGGATTGAAGGGGTGGAGAGAATCCTGGCCATCAGGGGAGAGGGGGACCCGGACACTCAGCTGGGGGACTCCTCTGTTAGGAGCAGAAGGACACCTGACATCAATTGTGATGCTTCCAGCATCGGTGACTTGATCAGCTGGTCAGAAGGTGTGTCAGAGCCACCTCTCACCTGCTCTCTAAGCACCTCAGAGGTGAAAAACTTCATCAACACCCCCATGGAGGTGCGCAACTGGCCTTGCCACACACAAAGCATTGAGAGGGTTGTTAAAATGGTGACTGAGGCTTCTGCTAAGTACTTCTCACAGGAAAAGAGGGATGGAGGGATCAGGGATCAGGAGACCAGCAGGAAGCTGATGTCCAAGTCTGAGTCAAAGCAGGATTTGTGCAACCTGGCAAAGTTCAAGATGTCAGGAGAATGATCTTTGTAATTATATCCAGTGATATACATGCAGTTCACCTATTAATAAATATATGTAAAGTTGATTTGGCCTTGTCAATATAAATGATTTACCTTATATCTTTTAATATATTATAAAGGGGTTCGAAAGGGTAAAATTGGCAATTTAGAAATACAAAATGATGTAGGTTAGAGTTATCCTATCCAAAGAATAAGCTCATATTTGAATTCCCCATGTAAAAACACATAATTTAGACACCCCTGATGGTAGGATTTCCTTCAGATTCATGTTGTCACCTGAGTACGACCCGCCCTAATATGATAGGGCAGCAACTTTGCCCATAATTAAATGTTTTTTACTCAGATTGGAAGTTTATTAAGTAATCGTTGTGGGGGGTGCCGTTGAGAAGCCGTTCTCCTTGATTCTTTTCTTCTATTTCCACCTTTGCCTTAGTCTACCGGGTAAATTAGATGTTGGAACGTCTTCCTGAATCATGAAGGTTGTCACTCGATTAGCTCAACGTCTATGAGTGAAATATAGTAGAGCGATGTTTTTTTTTGAAGTATGTATGAATGCGTCCATGAGTGTGAGTGTGTGCGCGATCGTCTTTTGTTAGCTTGAAATGAATGCATGAGGTAAGAAAAAGAACGAAAGGGTTGGGGGAGTTTTTCGCTGGGTTAGCTGTGAGAAAATCGCCGGTGCTAGTGTTAAGACCAATCATTTTGTAAAGTAAAGTTTAATTGGTGTAGGGAGTGGAAAAAATAGAAGTCTACTATTTCAAAGGCAGCAAGATCTGTTAATATTTGGAGCAGAATTGGAGGAATTTAAGTTTTGAAACCTCTTTGCGCAAGATTTTTCAAACGCGAGCTCCATTCAAGATCAACGGCTTCAGCTGAATTCTTCGGAATTGTCTGCAGCCAATAGTCATCAGGGTGGCCGCTGGTCGACCCCTCCAGTTCATTTTTACCTTGTTCCATCCATGCTAAGTACTTGTCAGAAGATTTTAGCAAAAGGAAGCTCTAAGTGGCTGGTTGGTTGTTCAATTTATCCCCGTCCAAACGGGGGCCCTGAATTGGACACCTCAAACTAATTGCCTGTCCAACCTTGTTCGGTGTGAAAGTATTCCTTATTACAGCATCTCAGTTTCGACCATATGAAGATTGACTGAGAAAAGAAAGAGGAATAACAACTTTTTGTTAAAACATCGGGAGGAATTTGGGAGATTGAAGGCCATCGGAGTGTCACATTTCACTGTAAAATGCCTCGAGTCTGTTAAAATCTTGTTCAGTCATTCCTCACGCCAATTAGGTTAAATTTTATCCTCTTTACCCAAAACTGCTTGTATTGATTTTTTTTTTGTTTTTTATTCATGGCCACGTTAAAATATAGAAACGTATATTTTTTAATATTTTTTGGATCACCTGATGAAGATCAGGGACCCTAACCTTCTTTAGTTAGCTTTATAAGGCTAACTAACAAAAATATCACGACTTAACCAATCGTCAAGGGCGTACAGTTGACCTAACGATTGGTTAGGTTAGGTCGTGATATTTTCGTTAGTTAGCTTTATAAGGCTAACTAAAGAAGGCTGAGGGCCCTGATCTTCAGATGATCCTATTTTTTTTGCTATTTTTTTACAAGAGCACATTACAGGCTTTTGAGGAATTTTACCTTTGCAATCAATAGTTTAGACAACTCTAAGACATTTTTCTTCTATAACATTTCTCTTGCAAATTACGTATAAGGTAGGTCCCCCTCCCCACATTATAACCTCGGAAGGTAATGATTTGTGATAAAAACGAAGGTTAATTTCGTTCAAACCTCTAAAACAATCGGAAAAACAGTTACAATATATAACCTAACCTAACAGATCAGGAATATTACCAAAATATTCCTGATCGGTTAGGGTAGGTTAGGTTATGTAGGTTACGTATATATTAAAACTATGTTTTTCCGATTGTTTTTGATGTTTGAACGAAATTAACCTTCGTTTTTATCGCAAATCATTATCTTCTGAGGTTATAGTGAGGCGGGGGGAGGCTGAGGTTATAGTGAGGCGGGGGGAGGCTGAGGTTATAGTGAGGCGGGGGGAGGCTATCTCAAAGACTAGTGATTTCTGATAGAAATGAAGGTTATATTCGTTCAAACCGCATCAAAAACCATCAGAAAAACATAGTCTTGATTTACAAAGCCTGTAATGTACACTTGTAAAAATTTACTTTTTCTTGCCGTATGTAATAAATCATAGAATTGTATTTACCAAGTCATTGTCGATCCCTCCAGTGAACTAAATTCCGCAGGGTTCCTTTGTCGAGCGGGAGACTCGAAGATCGAGTAATTAAAAGAGAGGGCTCCCGCTACAACGTAAATATAATGAAGTGGGTATCCTGCACTATATTCAGTACATACAAATTTTTCAATTTTGGCAAAAGTCTGTCCTAAAATGTCATCTAGTAATTAGCACTGACTACTTATACAAATTGCTGATAGCCTAAATTGGAAAGGCGAGACAAAAATACGACAAATTAGTAGCTACTTAAACTTTTATAATATAGTTGATAACAATGTAAAGCAATAAATGAAATACAGTAACTCTATACTCTTAACTAAACCTACTCAGTAAGTTTGGTGACTCCAGTTAAATATATATAATTTAAGGGCTGCACTACATGGTTAAACTGATAAATTGTGTAAATGCTGTATATTTTTAGTGTGATCTGTGTTACACATAGGAACCTAAACTGGTAAATAAAAATTTAAAGCTAACGGTGTATTGCATTCATTTATTAATTAGGAAGAAAATATCAGGGCCATGAATAGGCAGCAAAATATCTAAATTTGAAGATGGCACAAAGTATGACCTAGTCATCTTAGTTACACATTCATAAGTCCAGGTGGTTTTATGCTATCCAAATGAAGGAACACATGTTTAGGGCTTACACTGAAGAACTCAAGGATATTGTAATTAAGCCTATGATTTTGTTTGGGAATTTTAGATGCTCTTGTTATGTCACCTATAATGCATGATTTCATGATGTCAATACCAATGTGGAATTTGTATAACTGTTGCTTAAAGTGAAGGCATGAGGTTTTCTTGATAAGAATCTTATAAAGATTGACGTTGATAGGTATGAGAATAATACAATGAAATCGGATAAATTTGTCGGATCTAATAATATTTAAGTTAGGATTCTGAGAGGAGGGGTTAGTTTAGCTTAGGTAACTAGGACTAGGTAATTAGCTAATTTGATTGTTTGATCTATTAGTTATGCAAAGAATTTGAATGTGTGACGGTTGTGTGCTGCTAATAAAGAGTTACATTTGAAGTTGAAAGTACGATGATGGGTATTTGACCAAATCATTTTGGTTCAATTTTGGTTAGCTAACTGAGGAATAAGTTTGAATGTGGGTGGGTTTGCGTTAGAAAATCATAATCACTATTATTTGTCGTGCATTGTTTTTTAATAAAGAATATAATAATGTTTAATAAGAAATTTAATAATGTTTTGTATGGAATTAAGATGAGTAAAAAGAAATCGTGCCGTGTATTCTTTTTTTTAATAAAGAATATAATAATGTTTAATAAGAAATTAAATGTTTTGTATGAAATTAAGTTACGTAAAATGAAATTGTTTGGAATATAAAATACTCTTTGGTAACACTCTTAGGTGCTCTTCCAATATGTGCTCTACCGCGAAAATTTACATTCCAATACGTGATCTACCTTAGATTATTCGGATTAGCAGCAGGTACGTTAGTTAGCCTTATAAGGCTAACTAACGAAAATATCACGACTTAACCTAACCAATCGTCAAGGGCGTATAGTTGACCTAACGATTGGTTAGGTTAAGTCATGATATTTTCGTTAGTTAGCCTTATAAGGCTAGTTTCGCGGTAGAGCACATATTGGAAGAGCACCCACTCTAAATGCTCTGAGGCCGAAGGCATGCTCTAACGGCAGTCCTCGGACAGGGTTGTCTCTCAGTTAGGTGTTTCCGTTGCTAATGTGATTGTGATTCTAAAATTTCCAAAATGTCTCTCTTTCTCCACGATCAAATTAAAATGGTGAATCCGCACTCGCTTTCTTCCAACTCTTAAATGTTTCACTATAAATAAAAAGTCGGTAAACAGTAATGATAGTTTGTAATTTCTCCCCATTCCCTCGCATTGTTCCAAATCTTAATGCCGGCCACGCTTACCCGTCTACCCGCGTTTATAAGAGACAGCAAAACGAGAGTAAAGCAGTAAGAAAGAGAGAATGAAAAGAAAGCAAAAAGAAAGAAAGAAGGATGTAGAAGTAAAGATGTTTTAAAATTTCACTACATTTTGGTGGCAACGTTTTGATCTTAAATTAAAAGGGCATTCCCACGTCCTCCGTACTGGCCTTTAATTCGGCCAATTGCTACCACTTCTATAGTAAAGTATTCATAAAATTAGTAGATATCGTCTTTAGTTAAATTTAACAGTAAAATGGGTATACCTCGGTGGCACGCGGCCCCAAAACCTCAGGGGACCATTGTTAGTTCAATCCCATCATGAAACGGACTATGTTATGTCCCTTGAAAAGTGGACGCTCAATTTTGCCAGTTGAGGTTTAAGTTTTGTTTTTTGGCTAAAAATGCAATAGTTACCCCTTTTTTTTTTATGCATTCAATCCGACGCGAATGCAACGAGTCTTTTGCTTATGTTGAGATTCTGGATATAGTAGGCTAGGTGTAGCTGTAACCCTTAGATCCTGTCCCATAGCTGGATCCTATCTGCTTTGCAGATAGCTGGTGAGGGAAGCTATATTTTTGGGGCCTCTTTGCAAGTGACCCGTTGCCCACGTCGGTCTAACATCATGAAAAAGAAAAAACAATAGTGTTTGTTATTTACCATTACTCAGTGCTGGATTTAAGGGTGAGCAACATGGGCGCTCGCCAAGGGCCCACACACAAGGGGTCCCCCCACAAAGTACCTTAAACTTTTTTGTCTTATCGACATAAAAAAAACACTGCGAAGAAATGTTTTGGTTTCTTTCAGGGATCTTTTCCGTTTGACTGCCGCCATTGAAACATACCCGAAAATATCACGACTTAACCTAACCAATTATCAAGGGCGTACAGTTGTTCTATTAGTAAATAGTAAATACTATTCCAGAAACAAACAATGTTATAATTAATATATAATAGATCAACTGTACGCCCTTGATAATTGGTTATTGAATAGTAAGGATAAAATATACTATTTTTTGGTGTTTGTAATTTTGCAGGTTTTTACCATCATTTGAAAAGTACAGACTAATCACTGAAAAATCTGTGAAAGACACATTTCCCAATGTTGAAACAGCCCTTCGTATGTATCTTGTTTTAATGGTCAGTAACTGTAGTGGAGAAAGATCATTCAGTAAAATGACAATTATCAAGAACAGGCTACGAACAGCAATGAAACATGAACGGCTTAGTCAGCTAGCGATAATGAGCATTGAGTATGACATACTGCGCGAGTTGGACTTCAGTAATATTGTCAAGGATTTCGCTAAACACAAGTCACGAAAAGTTCCTGGTTTATTGTAATTCTTTCTACCCCACACACTTTCTACTAACTATTCTGAGTGTGAGAAACAGTATGTCAAAAACGCATATATTAGTAGTAAACTAGTAAAATACGGTAAAATTCAATGTTTTTTATAATGATTTAATACAATACACACTGTTTTATAATAAACATATTTGTGAGTTTGAATTAAGGTATAATTTGTGTAATAACCTGCTGATTTATTACGGAGTTTGTGGCTAGATATGAGTAGGACAGTAGGTAGAAATGGTTTGAAGTGGGCATAATAGAGGCTGCCCAGGGCCCCCACATTGCTAAATCCGACACTGCCATTACTTATTCGGACTATAGTGGATTTAATTTTCCCAGAAGAGCTCCTTGTTCCATGCACGGTCTGTGTGTATCATATATATATATATATATATATATAGGATCAAGTAAAGATAAGCACCCCCAGCCTTCTTTAATTAGCCTTATAAGGCTAACTAACGAAAATATCACGACCTAACCTAACCAATCATTAAGTCAACTGTACGCCCTTGACGATTGGTTAGGTTAGGTCGTGATATTTTCGTTAGTTAGCCTTATAAGGCTAATTGAAGAAGGCTGGGGGTGCTTATCTTTACTTGATCCAAATTCTGTACCGATTCATTGATTTATTGTACCTGGTATTCCATACATTAAAACCAAGCTCACACCCTCATCTATTGATAAATTCGCAGCCATCCCCTACCTAAAAGAAAAAAAATATATATATTAGTCAACACTGAAAATTCCTGATGCGTGACTTTTGCGCCACCTTCTCTCTCTCTCTCTCTCATATATATATATATATATATATATATATATAAATATAAAATAGTTTTTATTCTTTTAATTTCCTCAGGCTACTACGTCATTTTGTTTCGTTTGACAAAAATCAAAGCATTGTACTTTCGAACCCAAGAGTTAATGAAGCCTCAGGTTTGAATTAGTTCAGGTTATCTTTTGCCTCCATGAAAATCAGATCTTGAAATTTTTTAACAGAACTTCCTCTGCAGTCAAATCATCTAAATTTATTTGAAATCTTATTCTAACTAGTTTCTACCACAAAGATGCCCTATTTATGGTCGAACATAAGTTCCCAGCATCATAATTTTAGATCTTCCCGTTCCTTGAGAATAATAGCATAAATGTATCTTGTATACCAGCCTTGTGTGTTTTCAGTGTACCAGTTACACACCTCGTAACATCCTTGCTTATATGAATGCTATAAAAATGCTAAAGTTCCTAGAAACTAAAAAGTCAACATCAAAGCTATCCAAGTTTTTTCCAGTATAATCAAGGATAAAATATTCATTAAAAATTGGCAACAATATTTTGCTACATTCCTAAAACCTCTTATCTGTGTGTGTATTCTTCTCAAACCAGGTTTATTTGTTCTAACATATTTATATCCTATTTGAAATGAGGAGAATGGGCCTATACAGTAAGGTGGAGTGAAAATATCATTTTTGGATTTTTAATTTACTTGAGTGTGGAAAAGTTGCCAATGGGCTTTAGAAACAAGCATGTGAAATTATAATACAATTGAAGCATTGCTTGATTGACCACCAGCGATTTTAATATATGGCATATTTCATGTTTTAACGATCGCTTTGCCCATCAGGAGTCATCCAAGATGCTGGTCTTTCATCCATGTTTATGCAAATAATTAACAGCTTAGTTTGCTGTAGACTGTGTTATTGCATACTTGAGGTTGACATTTAAGATTACAACATGTGTGGAATGTAAATTAATGGCAATTACAGAGGGTGGCCAAATTATTAGAGCTGATGTGAGTAAGTGAGATAAGAAAGAGTTTAGTTAACCATACATTGATTTAATGCTAGTTTCAGTGATGGTAGTGATTTGGTGCGATAACATATGCAGTCCGTGAGTCAGAGGGGATGGGAGATTGGGAGTGGGGGGAGAGTGAGTAATATGCAAAGCGCGGCTGCTCCGCCAAGCTCAGTGCACATGTGGCAGTGAGAATTGAAGGTTATTTGTGCTGTTATCATCATTTTTTCGTGAAACTTGATATTAAAAGTAAGTTAATTACATATTGATATCTGTTTATAGGTGTTTGACAAGTGAGTGTGACAGTATTAATTTGATATTTCTTTTTCTTGCAGAAATTCTTTAATAGTCTTACATTGCTTACAATTTATAATAATTGTTGTTTTTTTTCAGAATGGAAATTATTACGAGGGAGAAGGCGGCATGTGTGATTTTTGGCGCGCCACGCGAGATACCCACAAATGTTCTTCCCACCTACGCTGATGTTATGAAGGCTTACATCCATACAAGACAACAGCTGACAACGAAGAATAACAAATATCCACCGTTCGCCGAAGTATCAAAAAAAGTTTGCGTTGATGTTGAACTTGTTTGGGAGAAAGCGTCTCTTCCGACCGTGACGCACGGACGAGTGATTGAAACGCTCAGACCATACAACGAGAAATACAAGAAAATCTTGAAACCATACAAGGCTCGAAAGGACAACGACAACTACAAGCAACAACTTGAACAGTTCAGAGAAGACGCAGATAAACTCTTCGACATTAGCAAATGCAAATGTGTAGATTTCGTCATGAGCTGTAAGTGCGAAAGAGCGGACAAAGTACCACTCAAAGAAAGAAAGTCTCTAGAGGACCAGAGAGGAGCCAGAAAGATGATTATAGGAGGCATCGATTTGGTGGAAACAACAAAGCTACAGAAGAAAATATCCAGGAAAGTCTGTGAATCGAGAAGACACAGCATTCACCAAGAACAATCGAAGCAGCAATGCAATTCTGGAAGCTACAACGAGGAAGACAAGGACGACGACACCGACAACAGCGACGAAGAATACACCCTATCTAAGTCACACTGTAAACCTGATCTATCGACACTGGAGAGTAAACGTCAAAGAACGACGATGACTGTACGATTACCATGTTTGGCTAAAGCGTGCGATAGAACGGGCGTCTCAGATCTAGCAGCAGCCGTTATTGCCTCATCCGTGCTACAAGACATTGGAATTGTGTCTACAAATGACACCTCCAAAGTCATTGATCGTAGTAAAATTCGCCGAGAAAGAAGTAGAACTCGTCAAGAACTGACAAAACTAGACAGCAGTATGACAGACTTGCCTGGATTGTACTTCGACGGTCGAAAGGATAGAACGATGAAAAATGTACGAGACGCCGCAGGACATGGCCACCGGGACAGAGATACAGAAGAGCACGTCAGCATTATTTGTGAACCAGGTTCATCGTACTTTGGCCACGTGACGCCGTCAAGTGGATCAAGCAAGGCGATTTCCAAAGTAATCTTTGAATGCTTGGCTGCGCGAAGTGTGGATCTCGACCGTGTGAAAGTCGTCGGATGCGACGGAACCGCTGTCAACACTGGACATAATGGCGGAGTTATTCGGCAGCTTGAGGAATTACTACAAAAACCGCTGCAATGGCTCGTGTGTTTTACATGCTAACGAGCTCCCCCTGCGACACCTGTTTCAGCATTTAGATGGAGCAACTACAGGACCTAAGTGCTTCTCAGGACCGATAGGGAAATCTCTCACAGCATGCACGGAACTCCATATAACATCGTATGAACCTATATCTCCATTACAGCCACTGCCGCATGTTGACGTGAAGGACCTGAGCACTGACCAGCAGTACCTGTGGCAGATGTGTCAAGCTGTCAGTGAAGGACACTGTCCCTGTGATCTAGCATTGCGAAAACCGGGACCATTGAACCACTCGCGATGGTTGACAACTGCCAACAGAATCCTCCGCCTCTATGTTGGCCTCGATGCACCATCCAACAACATCAAAACTCTTGTCACATTCATCATCCGGGTCTACGCCCCAACATGGTTCGCCATCAAGACGCAGCCATCATGCAAAGATGGAGCCAAACATCTGCACGGGATGATGGTGAGAACACGGTACCTCAGCTCCTCTCTAAAGAAAGTCGTCGACCCGGTGATTCGGCGAAACGGCTTCTGCGGACACCCCGAGAACGTGCTATTAGCCATGATCACAGATGAGCGACCACATATAAGGGAACTCGGACTCAGAAGAATCATGAAGGCAAGATCACATGTGTCTGCAAACAAAATCCACAGGTTTCGAGTGCCACCGCTCAACCTCGACGCGACCGAATACCAGGACATGGTCGATTGGCAGACTTTGACCGTGACGGAGCCTCCTGTTACGATGGATATGACGGACAACGAATTGAACGACATGATCTCTGCTCAAATTTCACCAAGTGTCCTCTTCCCTCGCTTCCCTTGTCACACACAGGCGGTGGAAAGATGCGTGAACCTAGTTACCGAAGCTTCAGCCGCTGTGTGTGGCGAGACGTCCCGCCATGGATTTATTCGGGCTCGCGTCGCTTCTCGGCAGCTTATGCCGAAACTTGAGTCTAAACGTGACTATCAATTCTGAATTAACCATGCATGCATAACTCAGACTCTATCGTTAGCATAATAGTGTGCCAAAATAACTAAAAATATATAGTCTGATGTTTACTCGTATTTTAGGTATTTTTGTGTAAAATCGTATATTATTGTAAACTTATAACGTCTGGTGGTCGATCAAAAGATTGTCTGATTTTAATAAACTTTTTTGCATATTGTTCTATTAGTCCATTGGCAACTTTTAAAACCTCAAGTAAGTTAAAATTCACCAAAAATATTTTTGGGGCCATTTTCACTCCACCCTACTATACAGTATATGAACCAAAACACACACACACACACACAAACCAGGTAAGTTGGGGTCTTTTAAAAAGATTCAACGCCAAAATATGAATCAATAACTTTTCATTCTCTCTTCAGAGGGGCAATAATAATAACAATAATAACAATAATAATAATAATAATACTGGTGTACCGATTCATCGGTAGCGACATTGGCCAAATTTAGCCGATTCGGATCACCTGAAGATCCGTCACCCCAGCCGTTTTTAGTTAGCTTTATAAGGCTAACTAACGAAAATATGACGACCTAACCTAACCAATCGTCAAGGGCATACAGTTGACCTAACGATTAGCTAGGTTAAGTCGTGATATTTTCGTTAGTTAGCCTTATAAAGCTAACTAAAAAAGGCTCGGGTGACGGATCTTCAGGTGATCCGCCGATTTTCTTACCGATTTTAAATTTTAAAATTTTAATTACAAAACAAAATCTGTATTTATAGAAAGTTGAACATACACAAAATATTATTTATGATCATTTATATTCATTTGAAAGTGTAATTCCAGTATATAAAATATATACATTAACGAAAAGGCAAAGCGTAATAAGTTAAGTTGCCCATAAACTTACACCTTTAACTAGCTAATCTCTAAATATTATAAACTATTGTAATCTCCTGCGCTATATTAATAATAATAATAATTCTATATTAAGTTGTACTCTTTATAATTTATATAGGGTGTCTCAGAAGTCGCGCACCATAGGCTTTATTCAGATTTACGAGGTTTACGAGCCGAACTGATTTATAAGTTATGTTTAATTACAATATATGTTCGAATAATAAAATTAATAGTATGTACAGTTAATCAAAAAGCTATTTTAAAAAAACTAAATTGAATGAAGCTACATTAGCCAATGGTGCGCGACTTCTGAGACACCCTGTATATTAAACCATCTTATTATATTGACGCTATTTTAAGTTTTTTAATAATTTTATCAACAAAGTGGGATCTTTTCCGTTTCACTGCCGCCATTGAAACATAATTAAAAACTCCAGCCTTCTTTAGTTAGCTTTATAAGGCTAACTAAAAAAAATATCACGACCTAACCTAACCAATCGTCAAGGTCGTACAGTTGACCTAACGATTGGTTAGGTTAGGTCGTGATATTTTCGTTAGTTAGCCTTATAAGGCTAAGTAAAGAAGGCTGGGGGCACTCACCTCTTATGTTTCAATGGCGGCAGTCAAACGGAAAAGATCCACAAAGTGTAAACCCTTTCTATTTTATTCGAAGTGGCCACCAGAGATTTGAAATTTTAATGAAAAATTTTGTTGTTTACATTGTCGAAGAAGAAAATACCTTCAACATAAGGAAAAACAACTACTTTAAATATTGGTATTCAATTTATGAAACTAAAACAAAATTCTTTTAGCATTTTACTGAGTAATAAAACTATTTAACATCATTTTAGTTACAGTACATGAGTAACAAATTCAGGAACCATATATTGTGGAGTGAGCTAAGGAAAATAATTTCAACAAATTTGAAATGTAAAAACATGAAAATTGAAAATGTTCACATTAGATAAGTAAAAGTTGTGAAGGGAATTGATATTTTAAAGTGTCGGCAAAGAACCGACATCGGTATCGCCATCGCTAAATCTTGGAATCGATACATCAATAAATAATACCCCATCCAGATCCATTATATCAACTCAACTGTAGAAATATTTACACAAAGCTAAACCACAAATCTTCTAACCTTTAATACCCTATTTTATACTTTAACTAAAGTATACACTAGCCATTTTGCTACTCTCGTTTTGCTGTGTCTTGTAAGCGTGGCCAGCATTAAGATTTCGAACAATGCGAGGGAATGGGGAGAAATTACAAACTATCATGACTGTTTACCGACTTTTTATTTATGCCGAAACAATTAACAAGTTGGGGTAAAGCGAGTGCGGATTCACCACTTTAAGTTGATCGTGGAGAGATACATTTTAGAAATTTTAGAATCACAATCACATAAACGGAAACACGCAACTGAGACACACCGCGTCCTAGGACTGCCGTTAGGGGATGCCTTCGGCCTCAAAGCATTTCGAGTGTCGCCAAAGAGTATTTTATATTTCAAACATTGTCCCTATATAAAAAGGAGGGGACAGATCTCAAGCAAAGAATTATAGACCAGTGTCATTGATGTCCCACTTCACCAAAGTATTTGAAAGAATAGTTATAGAAAATTTATGATTTCTTGGAGAAACTGGAAAGATTCAACGAAAATCAGCACGGATTCCGATCAGGTAGATCATGCCTATCACAACTAATATAACACTACAACAATATCCTAGATGCACTGAAAGGAAATGACAAATACGATGTCATATACACGGATTTTGCTAACGCTTTCGACAAATGTGATCACGGTATAATAGCACAAAATGAAATATATGGGAATAACAGGCAAAGTGGGAAAATAAATCTACAACTTCCTCAGGGAACGTCTACAGTAGTCAAAATTCAAGGTATATCATCATCAGAATCGGAGGTACGCGGCTTAGTACCACAAGGGACAGTACTGGCCTCACTCCTGTTCATTATCATGCTAACAAACCTAGACAGCGGAGTAAACAGCAACAGTATAGTAACACCCTTTGCAGACGATACAAAGATCAGCAGAAAAATCAGCCATGTAAATGAAGTGGAAGCCTTGCAGAGGGACATGAACAAAATATACAAACTGTCAGAAGAAAACAACATAACATTTAACACCGAGAAATTTCAGCTCTTGAGATATGGTAGAAATGAGGAACTTAGACTGCATATTATGCTCCATATAGACAGGAAATTCAGAGAAGCACGAAAGCAATCGATCTGGGGGTAATAATAACCGATGATGCGAAATTCGAAGCACAAAATCAGATAGCGGTAAATAAAGCAAAAAGAGTCGCGGGGCAGGTACTACGAATGTTGAAAAGAAGGGACAGGACAGTAATGATTCCTCTACTAAAAACACTGATTATACCAAAACTTGAATACTGCTCAGTTTTGACGTCCCCATAAAAAAGGGAGAAACAAATAAACTAGAAGAAACGCAGACATATTTCACAGCCAAGATTGATGGCTGCAAAGAACACAACTACTGGGAAAGACTACGTAAACTAACTCTGTACTCCCTGGAAAGAAGAGGTACACCATAATCCACATATGGTAAATGATCGAAAAACTGGTACCAAACCTAAAACTAAATCCAATTACCATTCAAACAACACTGGAAAATAGGAAAAGCAGAATGTGTAGTGTTCCCAAATTATGGGCCCGACAAGGAACCTCCTCAACACTGAAGGAAAATTGCTTCATTGTCCGGGGCCAAGACTTTTTAACCAGCTTCCAAAGAACCTCAGAAACGTTACAGGGTTCAAAGTTGAAGTCTTCAAGATAAGACTAGATGCCTGGCTGAGGACGGTACCAGATGAGCCAGGTGTACCTGGCTATGTACGGTGGAGAGCGCAAGAAAGCAACTCGCTCCTCCACCAAGCCAGACCTAGAGGCGGGACCACCAGCTTGACCTTCGTGTGAAGAGAGACCAAAGCACGGAACAGCAACGAGGTTAAACAATTTCATTTTACGTATCTTAATTTCATCTGAAACATTATTTAATTTCTTATTAAACATCATTATATTCTTTATTAAAAAACAATGCACGACAAGGAGATTTCTTTTTACTTATCTTAATTTCAGACAAAACATTATTAAATTTCTTATCGAACATTTTTATATTCTTTATTAAAAGCCAATGCACGACACATGATGCCTCACCCGCCTTGAAAATAAGTTTTCACGAGGAAAACTTATTTATTTGATTTATTTTCTTTTAAGAAATTTATTTATTTATTAAAAAATTTATTTTTTTAATTTTTGTTTTTTGTTTTTTAACTTTAACACGTTCGAAAAAGTTAGAACAAAAAAAATAATTTCATTGACAAATTCCACACATTAGATATTTTGCATTATTTCATAAAAATCGAATAAAAAGAATTTATAGTCGAGACAATGTTTGCATAAAATAACATCTCACACTAATGATTAAATGTATAACCTGTAACAAAGCTGTTATGTGAAAAATATAGGATAATTTTCTTAAAACTGATTACAACAAATTTCAAGTTCACAATCTATTCCAGCTATTTCTCATCAAAGCTCGCTTTACATTCGAAAAAATCATATAGTTACATAGTTACTATCAGGGCAACAATAGAAAGAACAAGAACAAGTTTACAAAACATATTGACCAGAGCGCACATACTATTAAAAAGAAATAACACGAAAACAACTTTGGGCAATAATCGAACCCTTTCACTTATAATTTCACTAAATAATAATCATTGTACATCAATTTCTGGACGTTGTTTAGATAACACTCCGATGTATTTGTGTCTGTCGAAAGCTGACAACGGACTTCTTAAATTTTCAATCATAGCTCTCCTGCTCCTTTCGCTAGAATGCAAGGGGATGCATCGCCATGCAACAGATCAGCACGCTTTAAAGTTCCGCTCTCTCTCCAAAAAAAAAGTGGTGAAAAAGGTGTCGTAACAATTCAAAGATGATCAGGGAATGGGGATATATTGAAAATGGAACCACGTACCGGAACTGGACGGAATTTGGTATTTTAGAAGTCGACGAAGAAACGCTATACGATGCAAGTAGGGCAATAGATATAGTGGATCTCGACTTTCAAAAAGCCTTTGACAAAGTCCCTCACCCGAGATTGATGGCTGAAGTCAGAGAACTAGGAATCACCGGGCTCGTTTCCAACTGGATTGCGGATTGGTTAAAAGATAGAAAGCAGAGTATGATAATAAATGGAGTGACTTCGGAGTGGGCGCTCGTCACTAGTGGTGTCCCTCAGGGTTCCGTTCTGGGTCCTTTACTTTCTAAGGTAAACAGATTTAGGCGCTCCAATCTCAGTTGGTAGTTTTGCATTCTCATTGAAGGGATCAGTTTTGTAGCCCTTGCTTGTACCCTTTCTAACCTTTCTCTATCCTTTCTAAGGGACGGAGACCAAAACTGTGCAAATATTCCAGTTGAGGTCTGACTAGTGAATTATAAAGAGACATTACAGTCTCGTTGTTCCGAAACTGGAACTGTCTTTTAATGTAATCTAATTTTTTTAAGGGCCTCTTCTCGACTTCTGCACAGTGCTTCGACGGTTTCAGATCATTACTGATCCAAAATCTTTCTCTAGAGCGGTATCAGTCAAGTTCCTTTCCAAGAAAGATAATCGGTCTTCGGGTTTTTATAACCTATGTGCATTACCTTACATTTGTTCAAGTTGAATGGCATCCACCAAGTAGCAGACCATTCGCCAACCTGTCAAGATAATTTTGAAGCGTTCTTACGCCCTCCTCTACACTACTTCCTAATTTCGTATCGTCTGCAAATTTGGAAATTGTACTTAGGAGCCCGACGTTCATATCGTTAATTTTGATGATAAAGACGAGGTGGTTGCGCGGTCAGCTTATTCAAGTCTTCAAGATGCTCAATGGAATATACAGGGTAGACTAGAGGAACTTATTCTCACTTATTGCCAATCCGACAAGAAATAATGGGTTTAAACTGGAACTAAAGACATTTTGAACCTCTCTCTGCGGCAATTTCTTTTCCTATAAAGTAGTTACTATCTGGAACGAACTTCCCTCAGAGATTGTTTCAAGCCAAGTGGAAATGTGTTTAAAAATACTCGTACTCATGGTTTAAGATTAAAACATAACGTAACTCTGCAGGAGATCTCCTGCGCGGTGTCTCGTTGACATGCGTAATTACAGAGCTATCTTATATATTCTTCACTTTCCTGTAAAATTTTCTTGGCTACTTTTCCAGGGTCAAGGTATTTTCTTCAACCTTTTTCCGTACCTGTCTCTGGTAGGGAGGGAGCGGAGGGTGTGGAGAGAGCCTTATACTTTTCTATCTAGTTTTCTACTACTGCTAGAAAAGTTGAAAGAAAAATAAACTTGCTTTATAACAAGAACTTCCCAGAGTGGACTGGAAGGTCTGTGAGGCTTCCTCTTGGTCCTTTAGCTCCTTGTAAATCTCTCTCTCTCTCTCTCTCTCTCTCTCTCTCTCTCTCTCTCTCTCTCTCTCTCTCTCTCAACGATATTCAAAAGAAAACGAGATACATCGGCCTCCGCCACAAGCCACGATGGGAAGAAAAAATAACTCGAGGATTTGACTGAAAAAAACTTCAGAGTCAAAACGGTGGAAACCAACTGAATCAAGACTAACTCCCTTAAGATTTTGAAAATGTTACGCCCCATATTGAATTTAAAGTTGAAGCGAATTTTAAGGAATGGGAATGGGATGGGAATGGGGCCCATCTAGAGGGTGTTTACCGCTTGCCACCGAGGTATACACTTCATTTCATTGTTAAATTTAACTAAAGACGATATCTACTAATTTTGTGAATACTTTACTATAGAAGTGGTAGCAATTGGCCGAATTAAAGACCAGTACGAAGGACGTGGGAATGCCCTTTTAATTTAAGATCAAAACGTTGCCACCAAAATGTAATGAAATTTTAAAACGTCTTTACTTCTACTTCCTTCTTTCTTTTTGCTTTCTTTTCATTCTTTCTTAGTGTTTTACTCTCGTTTTGCTGTGTCTTATAAACGTGGGTAGACGGGTAAGCGTGGCCGGCATTAAGATTTGGAACAATGCGAGGGAATGGGGAGAAATTACAAATTATCATTACTGTTTACCGACTTTTTATTTATGCCGAAACAATTAACAAGTTGGAGGAAAGCGAGTGCGGATTCACCATTTTAATTTGATCGTGGAGAAAGAGAGACATTTTGGAAATTTTAGAATCACAATCACATTAGTAACCGAAACACCTGAGAGACAACCCTGTCCGAGGACTGCCGTTAGAGCATGCCTTCGGCCTCAGAGCATTTAAGTGTTACCAAAGAGTATTTTATATTGCAAACAATTTCATTTTACGTAACTTAATTTCATACAAAACATTTGATTTCTTATTAAACATTATTATATTCATTATTAAAAACTAATACACGACAAATAATACAGTGATTATAATTTTCGAACACAAACCCACCCACATTCAAACTTATTCCTCAGTTAGCTAACCAAAATTGAACCAAAATGATTTGGTCGAATACCCATCATCGTACTTTCAACTTCAAATGTAACTCTTTATTAGCAGCACACAACCGTCACATATTCACATTCTTTGCATAGTAAATAGATCGAACAATCAAATTAGCTAATGTTTACCTAGTTACCTAAGCTAAACTAACCCCTCCTCTCAGAATCCTAACTTAAATATTATTAGATCCGACAAATTTATCCGATTTCATTGCATTATTCTCATACCTATCAACGTCAATCTTTATAAGATTCTTGTCAAGAAAACCTCATGCCTTAACTTTAAGCAACAGTTATACAAATTCCACATTGGTATTGACATCATTAAATCATGCATTATAAGTGACATAACAAGAGCATCTAAAATTCTCAAACAAAATCATAGGCTTAATTACAATATCCTTTGCAGTTCTTCAGTGTAAACCCTAAACATGTGTTCCTTCATTTGGATAGCATAAAACCACCTGGACCTGTCAATGTGTACCAAGTCATAAGTTATATTTTACCGATTTCATTTTTCATAGGTGTATATATTCTAAGTCATTAATATTTTAAGACTTTTTCACCATAGAGGTTTGGTAACCGGAACCAGTGAAGGTTAAACAAGGTAGCTACATCTACTATAAACTAAGACGTACAGACTATTTTCGGAAACCTCTCAGAGGTGTTTTTATAATTATCATTAATTTATATACACATTTTAAATTTAATCTCAGCTGCAGAAAAATATCTTGCCATATGCCTACTTGAGATTATCAGTTTGGCCTCACTTGTAGGGAAGGTTCTTGAGAAAATGATAAAGATTAGGATACTCACACACTAAGATGAACACAGCCTGGTGTTAGATTCACGTTTGTAATAAAGTTTACAAACTTTTTATATATTTCTACCAAAGTGGAGAACTTTGTGACTAAGATGACTTTGTCATACTTTGTCCCATCTTCAAATTTAGATATTTTCTTCCTAATTAATAAATGAATCCAATACACAGTTAGCTTTTAATTTTTATTTACCAATTTAGGTTCCTATGTGTAACACGGGACACCGACAAAAACTCACCAGACAAATGTTTTTGAGAAATACATACACTCTAGTCTAGATCTTAAGATGTTAAGATCTCAAGATTTTAGACTCATTGTAGATAATTACCCTTCATCTTTCAAATTGTTCATCTTTCAAATTGTTCTGTTTTTAACCAACCAACCAAAAGCGGATGACGCAAGTTGAAGCTCGATGGACTGCTCCAGGTTTTCAAAATTTGACCCCTTTTGGTGGAACGTCTCCCAGAAAAAGAAGGGTAAGTTCGAGCAGCTCTTGATAGTCATCTCTTGGATGAACTTGATCTAACTGGAGTCGACAGAAGCAGATGATATTGTCTTTCACAGGCTCTACAGCGAGCAGGACGACCTCGTTATTTATGCCAGGACTGTAGTCATTGGGGACGATGTTGTGCCAAAAGGTCTTGAACCGTTTGAAAAGCATAATCTCAGGTCCACTTGATATTCCCATTGTTACCGTGAAAGCTTCCTTTAACATGATTTCATGTATATGATGGCGACATGCCAGGTACAAAACTTCAGATCCTAAATGATGCTCGAAGAGAACACATGCTCCATTTACTCTTCCAGTGTTGCTCGCTGTGGTGTTGAAGCTAAGGGCCTTGATTCGATCACGAACACCCCAATCATCGACGACATCAATCATCGCCTGCGCCATTGCTTGGCCAGTGCCATTTGCAAGCTTCGGGATTGAAAGGATCTGATCTAGTCCAGATCCTGAAACGACGATTGGGAGACGGTCGACCTTCTTATCTCATTAGATCATCCATCAGCTTGCCGTCCCAGTGAAGGGTGAGAGGTGTTCGCGGATCAAATTTCTTCTTCAACTCTGCAGCTCTTTGGGCTCGATGCTTCTTCCTGTGTCTTTGCAGAGAAGCTCTGTTGATGTTGTATTCCCCAACGTTCTGACCGGAAGCACTGATCACTGACGTGATTGTAAAGACCGCATCACGGTCAATAGTTTTAGTGCGATCCAACGACGAAAGAACTTCTGGATGGAGGATATTCTTGCGGCCTCTTTTTGGATGAGGTGATGACACAACGACTCCTCCAACAGCTCCTTCATTCTCTGAATCCGTGGTGTTCTCACCTTTGGAAGATGAAGAAGATTGCAGGACGATTTTTCTGTTAAGTACGAGATTCTCTATTTCATGTCTCTTCTTAAATTCATCATTCCGAAATCGCTTCTTCGTAGCTGCTTCCTCCTTTTTAGCCAAAGCCATATCAATTCCAGCAATGGAGCCTCTTCTGCCCTTCGCTCTTTGTGCCAAAAGGAACGCTTTATCCTCCTCATTCGTCATCAACACTATAGCATTTTAGTGAGCAACGTCGAAAAGGTCATCAAAGCGGGATTTCAGCTCTTCTTCTTTCTTCCTTTGTGTATCCGTCTTCCGGGACTGATTTTTTTCAAAAGATCCTACTTCTTCATCAGACTCTCCAACTGTTTCACTGCATGTTGAACTGGCCGCAGTGGAATCTCGCCTTCTTCCAAAAAGTCTCCACTTCCGCTATCGTCAACTGGGCAACCTTGTGCTTATTCTTAATCGACTGAAGCAAATGTAGATAGCACCTCATAACATCCCCATTACTTGGCAATTTTGCACCTGATAAACAATTTTGAGTATGTTCAAGCAAATAAACCGTATGTATTTTTCGAGTTCCACTAGCCATCATAAAAAAATCAATATATGATACCTAGACAAAAAGAAAGCGTAATGTCGTTTAGCATATAAAAACATAAGATCATCGCTACTATTTGTTTCAAATTAACCATATATAATATGGCAAGTCATATAATAAGCAAATTCTACCAATAACCCATCACGCCTATTTGATAATACAGTAGATGAGAAAGTCGAGAGAGAAAGTTTGAAGTCCTCGAGCACAACCTATATATACTTATATCTCACAAAACTTTTGTGTGTGTTATTTTCTAGTGACATAGAATCCAACTGAAGGGTGAGAGGGAAAAAATCGTAACTTAAGATTTTAGCACCACTTAAGGGCCACCTTAATATATACAGGGTGTCCCATAAGTCCGTCATCATAGGAGAAATTCATATTTTTCTATTTCTACAAACCATAATTCATATTTTTCTTATGCTAGGGATGCCAATTTCCAGTCCACCATTTTGTTCAGTGACGAGGCTGTTTTTTATGGAAATGGTGAGGTAAATCGACAGAACACCCGCTACTGGTCTCAAAACAACCCTCACTGGTATACCTCTTCAAAGGAACAAGGTGCATCTCGGGTGATGGTATGGTGTGGCATTTGGAAGGATCGCATCATAGGCCCCCTCTTTTGCGATGAACATGTCACTGGAGGCACCTACCTACGTATGCTCAAGGAAGAAGCATTTCCCAGTGTCTTGAACGAAGAAGGAAATTTCCCAACATAATTCCAGCAAGACGGCGCTCCTGCACATTACAGCACCCAAGTAAGGGAATACCTGTACCAACAATTCCCTGGTCATTGGATAGGACGTCTCGAGGGCCTGTGGAATGGCCAGCTAGAAGCCCGGATCTCACGCCACTAGATTTTTATCTCTGGGGCCACTTGAAAGCGCTGGTATACGCAGAGAAAATTAGGAGTGTTGAACATTTGCGGCAGCGCATTATTGGGGCATGTAACACCATTACTCTTGACATCATTCACCGTGTGCTTGCTGACTGGGTATCACGTCTGAGTTTGTGTATTGAAAACAATGGTGGACGTATTGAGCACGTTCTGTAAATAAAAGCTTTTGTTTTGCCTTTTTTTATTATTTTTCCTATGATGCCGGACTTATGGGACACCCTGTGTATATATATATATATATATATATATATATATATACACACGATTTCTTTTAGACCTGCTTAGCTACTTATTCATAGCTCTCAAATTGCAAGCCGAAATTATACAATCGGCGAAATTATTGCATTTATTCATAAACGATATCTATCGTCTTAATTCGTTTAAGAACGTTTTATAAAGCTCAATAACAGCTATCAGATATGTATGTCTGTACAATGTGAAAATGTAATTAAATTTATAATTGTTTGTAAGTTTACTGAAAAATATTATTAATAAACAAAAGTGTACATGTGTGTTCTTATCAACCTTTATTCGGTTATGTCTATTGTTTGTATATTAAAAAACGTTTATATTATAGTATGGTACTTAGTACTTACAGTCCCATACAATAATTCCGCTCCACCTTCTCAGAGATATGGCAACAGCGCTGTCTCTCTTAAACCCCAATCCCCCACCCTCACTCCCTCCCTCTCCTATTCCCCCTTCTCAGGTCTTGTCATAATAATATTTTTAAATTTTGAAAACCAATGATAGTGCTAGGACGACTATGTATTTTATACATGTATTATTCCTACATTTAGAGAATAGAGTACTTAAGTTATTTCACAAACGTGGGATACTTTAAAAACTTTCAATCATAGGATTTTGATGTGGCCATGTTATATTTAAAGTATAAGATAAGTTGTAGTATCGACTTTTTCTCCAGGCAATAACATTTTTGTTTAAAGTCCACGCATCATCAACAAATAATTATCCAGAAAAAGGTCTATCCATTAAGAGATAATGATAACGCAGTTCAATTTTTTACTACAAAAATAAACATGACTCAATTAAATTTAGGGATTTTCTTAAGAACATACAAAACATAAAGTACAAATTACAAATTATAAGGAACTGACAATTGTTCAAGTATATAAATACATATTTACTACATCACCATCATAACATTATTATACACAATTACTCTCAATACTTGGTCCATCCTCCATTATTATTATTATTATTATTATTATTATTATTATTATTAATGATTATTTTATAGATGACTTGTGGGTTCCTGCGGAAAAGTTCCCACTGACGGTTCTCGAATCTTCTTGAAACATATCGGGAAATTATTTTTCCTATTTTAAAACTATGTTCTCTGGAGAAAGCAGGCTCAAAGAAGAAGACAAAGAGATCCTCTGACTGAATTTTACTGCTTCTAAAATATTACTGATCTAGGTCAGATCAGAAGAATCGGAATGATAATTTGAAAAATTACAAGAATTTATATAGTGTTGACCTGTTTTGTTTTTTATTCTTAATAGGATGAATTTTTTTGCCAGATATTTGGAGATAAAGGTAAATTTTGGCTGTAACAGCATACGGACATGATAAGCAAGATATTTGAAGATGAAGTCAAATTTTTCTTTTAAACAGCATATTAACAGATCTGATGTTATCATGATTTGCCAAGTTAACTAAAAATGGAAATTGAAATATGCATTTTATTATGAATTAAAATTAAACACACGTATGGACAAAATTAAATGCTTAATAATTTAAAATTAAGTGTTAATTTAGAATTTCGGCAAGATATGACTTCATCTTTTACAGCTAAGAGAGAATGTAGGTCTGAGGTGGAGTGTTGCTGAGTGTGATAGGCACTATTCGCATATTTTTGAGGTTTCCCACCCCCTAATCCCCCTAGTCATCTTTTCTGGCCACAGCGCCTGTGTCCCAGCAATGTTGCAAAATGTTGCAACTGGCTGTATTCGCTTAATTTTTAGGTTTCGCATCCCCCTAATCCCCTTAATCCCCCTAATCCCCTCCTTCCTGACCACGTCAGGTCACTCCACACCTAGCATCTAAAGTGAGGTCACTTAAGATGTTGGATATGGTTTTAGAACTTTACCTGTTCTAAAAAAAAGGTAGTGGTGGGGGAGGGGGTCATGGGCACGCAATGAACGCCCCTTGAATCCGCCACTGGTATGTTATGTCATTTTGCTGTTTGAATGTGTTTGTCAGTGTATGAAGTTAAGCTTATGCTGTAAATAGCAATATTTTAGCCTTACATAGTTATTCACTAGAGAACACAGTTAAGAAGCAAAAACGTAGTTTGGCTTATTTACTTATTGCAATACATTTACATTGTGTAAAATGTTCGCCGAGGGGAGAAAATCTATGGTAAAACTACTAAAAATTTAAAAACTCTGGAGCAATTCATAATAATTGATTGGCAAAATAATATGATCAATAAAATACAGTATTTGGTGGCAAATACACTTTCATTCTAAATGTTCACAAATGTTATGGCTTTGCTTGGAAAATAAAATAACCTCAAAAATAAAGACATAGGTCACATTGCATATACTGTATAGTAATTAAAGAAATACAAAATATCACGATCCTTTTTGTATGTACAGTAGTTTATAACAATCGAAATAATTCTTAACATAAAAATTCTTCGAAGATTCTGTAAAATCAAGTTTCAAAAGTCTTTTCATCCATCAATTAATTTAAAATACGAACTGTCGTTTCATGAGTTACGAACATTTCCTTCCTAATTTAGATATTAAATTTTCATAACTTTATTTCCGATGAAAATATGAAAAGTTAGTTATTAACACACAGAGAAAGGCTGAAACAAACCCAATGGAACAAAAGGTAGAAACTCTTTCTCTTTTAAGTTTTAAGTCCCTCAGGATTGTTACAAAACCACTGCAAAGCATGAGCAAATTCTTCATGATAAATTGTTTCCATAAAGGTGCTTTTTTTTTCTTTTTTTTTCCACTCCTCATAAATAAGGTCGTAGATTTTACTTTTGCCTGCCGAACGGCAATCCGATTTCACGTTTTTCCATCAAAGAAAACTAGAAACTCATAGAGATTTTGAACCCAATTTTTGTACACATAAACCCCATCCATATTCGACGTTGTGGACACGAGAGAAAAGTCCCGACCTCGTCCTGTGCACTAGGGTGTATCATGCTCAGGTCGAATATTGAAAAACTTGGAATTTCAAGATTCGCAGTATGTATTCCTATGTAAAATTGAATTTTAAGAGGGGTTCGTCTTCTGCAACGTTTGCGAGAAATCGCATTTAAGTGTTCAAAATCGCACTTTTTTGTCGAAAAATGGGATTTTTGGCCAATTTCAAAGACTTGGTAGCCTCAGATGACCTCCATATGTTCCATATTGTTCACATACACCCTTAAGCATTTCTAGGGGCAGGTTTAGACCCATTTAAGATCAGCCAAAGTGGTTCAAAACCCCTAAAATAACCAAAATCACCCAAAATGGCCCAAAACTAAGGAATTGTATGATTTTTAGTCTCCTATGCACACCAGATTTCGCGGCTGTTCCCTTCATCCGGCAGAATCTTTTTGTTCTTCTTTCTTAGTCTTGCATTTTTATTTTTTAGAAACGCCTCCACCAATTTTTATTTCTTTTCTTTTCGGCATCACTGAGTGTGATGGCAGCTGCCCCCACCTTTCCGCAAGCTGCTGTGACGGTCAACCTTTTTTTTGCAATTGCAATTCTTCTTTAATATTTGTATAAGTCCATCCTCCAACCCCAGTTTGTAATAATATGCTGGTCAACTGAATGTTTTGAGATTTTTTCTTCTGAAGGCATCTTGATTTGTTTAACAGGTCTTGTAAAGATGTAAAACATGTTCATAATGTCTTGCTTTGACTTGAAAACTGTCAAACTCTTCTCTCCTGCCCATACACTGCATGAGGTGCAGCTGAAACTTCCTGGACTGCTCTTTCACAGCTTTGAGTGTGAACTGAGACGTTCTCAACTTCGAGTGGAAACCTGAGAAGCTCCTCAACTTCTTCTCTTGACATCTTACAAGTGAAGAGTGGCTCATACAGTTTCTCCTTATCCGAATTAATCAGGGTAATTGGAGAAGTGGCATCAAAATTCAGTTCAGGGTTTCTATGAGTTCTCAGAATCATGTCTCCATCCTCAGACTTACGTAGCTACACAATCTTCACCAAGCTTTGTATCTGAAACATAGAAAATTATCACAGTGAAACTCTAGTAGCCTATAACAGCTGTTACAATGGTTTTGTTTGGTAAGAAACCGGTCTGTTACACTTGTACTATAGTGTATGTCCTGCACAGCTGTTCTGTACATAACCAGGAAACGAAAAAGTGGAAATATGAACACTTGAACTTGATTTTTAGCAAAAGTTCAAGAAAACAAACCCCTCCTAAAATTTAATTTTACATAGGAATACATACTGCCAATCTTGAAATTCGCGCTTCAATGAGCATGATACACCCTACTGTGCACACGCTCATTCTGGCCGTAAAACACTGTACTCTTATGATAAATTTTTCACTACTAATTAACACTGATTAGAATCAAATGAAACCGAGGCCCCGTCTAAATTAGAAGAAAAGAAACAGAACTGCGCTAAAAAAAAAAGTTTTATTTGAATGACGCTTTATTTTTATGGGTGACAAATACTTTAGACTGGACTAACATTATTCTTTCGACGTGGCATGTAATCAACAAGTTTTTGTGACTTATATTAAGTTAGGTTAGGTTAGATTAAATTAGGTGAAGGTGTTAGTTTTAAAGATGGTAGACAGAATGTTACGTTGACAAAACAGGTACATAGATCCACTTTGGGCAACAAAGAGGATCAATAAATCTCATTAAAGCTTAAACAGATATTTAAAATGCTATAATTATATTTCTATAAAACCTTCCTAAACACCTATCGCTCCTTCTGCGCTTTTACATGAAAATGTGATAGAAATTTTGTATTATTATGAAATTCTTAGTGTTTTTCGAAAGCACAATCTCTTTCTCTATTTCTGTTCTTCCTCTATGTCACTTTGTCGTTCTTCTCTCGTCAGACGCGATGTTGCTCTAAAGCAGGAAGAGGAATTACAACAATAAAGAATCCTTTTGAGAATGTTTTCCCTAATAAAGAATTCCGAGCATATTTTCAATACTTTCTTTCGTCTGAGCTTTAATTTTATCAGAAGTTTACTAATGGATCTGGGACATCTCACAGCGGTTGGGTCATTTACGAAATTTTCTTCCTGTAGATTTTAATTTAATTTTTAGTTCATTCAGGATGAAGGAATGAATTGGAGGACTCTACGTTAATTATTATTGATTGCAGTGCTCGTTTGTTCTCTAAATCACATACAGACAGGAGTGTATATATATATATATATATATATATATGTATATATATATATATATGTATATATATATATATACATATATATATATATATATATAACGTAAAGAACGACGCTTTGTATAGGAGAATTAACCGCGCAAGATGAGAGCGAAAGAACGAAACAAATGAAAAAATGAGGTACCACCCGGGAATCGAACCCGGGATCTTCCGATTGCCGGTCAGATATGATAACCACTACACCACAGGCCTCACCCAAACAAATGTCGTAATTCCTCTACATACGCGCAGAAACCAATGCCCCAAAGGGGCACCCTCGCATGCCGTAACATTATATACATTATAACTGCAAACACGCAGTATAATTAACGTAAAGAACGACGCTTTGTATAGGAGAATTATCCGCGCAAGATGAGAGCGAAAGAACGAAACAAATGAAAAAAATGAGGTACCCACCCGGGAATCGAACCCGGGATCGTTCTTTCGCTCTCATCTTGCGCGGATAATTCTCCTATACAAAGCGTCGTTCATTACGTTAATTATACTGCGTGTTTGCAGTTATAATGTATATAATGTTACGGCATGCGGGAGGTGCCCCTTTGGGCATTGGTTTCTGCGCGTATGTAAAGGAATTACGACATTTGTTTGGGTGAGGCCTGTGGTGTAGTGGTTATCATATCTGACCGGCAATCGGAAGATTCCGGGTTCGATTCCCGGGTGGGTACCTCATTTTTCATTTGTTTCGTTCTTTCGCTTTCATCTTGCGCGGATAATTCTCCTATACAAAGCCTCGTTCTTTACGTTAATTATACTGCGTGTTTGCAGTTATAATGTATATAATGTTACGGCATGCGGGAGGTGCCCCTTTGGGGCATTGGTTTCTGCGCGTATGTAGAGGAATTACGACATTTGTTTGGGTGAGGCCTGTGGTGTAGTGGTTATCATATCTGACCGGCAATCGGAAGATCCCGGGTTCGATTCCCGGGTGGGTACCTCATTTTTTCATTTGTTTCGTTCTTTCGCTCTCATCTTGCGCGGATAATTCTCCTATACAAAGCGTCGTTCTTTACGTTAATTATACTGCGTGTTTGCAGTTATAATGTACAGTATATATATATATGTGTATATATATATATATATATATATATATATATATATATATATATAAAACTTCATTGAAGGGTTTGCTCTTAGGGAACCGTAACTTAGTAAGGAATAAGAGAACGAGATGGTACATGTTTATTTACAGACGTTTCGGAAATTTCAGTTTCCATCATCAGTGCTAAAAATTTAAATTCAAATATAAAGAATGAATAAATATGATGAACAGAAACTTATGCAATATACTTATATAAACGTGTAATATTAATATCATATTTACAGTATATATTAATAATTAAAATAAAAAAATAAAATAATATAAAATATAGGAGGGTGATCAACAGTCAAAATGTAAAAAAAGTTCTAAGGTGAACAAAATTTAAAACAGTGTCTTACCAGGTTATAATTGGAGTGATGAACTAACTAAACACAAGGTTGGAATGATTGGAGGTTGGAAAAATCCATATCAGAAAAGTTGGAGCCAAACACAGGGATGGTAGATTTCTTTTCGGTGGTAAGGTATGAGAATATATCTGGCTATGTTTAAGTTAAAGGCGAGTCGTCGAGGGTTGGTGTAATAATGAGGATATGTAGGGATTCAAGAATGCGGAGGTCGGTTAGTTGTTTGGTCGAGTTAATAATTTTGAAGTTGGAGGGAAGTAGAAGAAGAGAAGAGAGAAAAAGAGAGCCAAAATCAAGGCCCAGGATTTTCGAGATGCCTGGACACTCTGCGTTTAAAAGATTGGAAGTCATAGACAGGAGGAAAGCTGGATTGAGGAAGATTGTTCCAAAGTTCACCGGTTGAGTAGCTGAAAGGATGACAATACCGATTAACGCTTGCGTTATAGAGTTTGACAGAAAAGAACTGACAATGTGTCGAAAGTCTGATGCTGCGTGCTCTCCTTAAAGAGAGAGGCATGCAGTTAGAGAGTTCAGAAAAGCAGTGTCCGTTATAACAGCGATAGTAAAGAAAGAGTGAGGTAACAGTGCGGCGAAGAGAGAGGAATTGAAGACAGTCAGAAAGAGGCGGGGAAATGATTAGACGAAAAGCCTTTGATTCCACCCGTTCAAGAAGAGCTGTGTGGGTTGAGCACAGATGAGAAGCGTACTCCATACAGGGCGGACAAGACTCCTGTACAGAGACAGCAACTGAGTGGTGATGAAGAAGCTGCGAAGGCGGTACAACACACCTAACCTCTTAGAAGTTGTTTTAAAAAGAAAGTATATATAATTATTCCAGGAAAGGTCACGAGAAAAGGAAACGCCACGAATGTTGAGAGAAGTGGAAGGATTGAATTGTACATTGTTGAAGGTAAGGAGATAATCTTGTGAAAGGTTGCAACGAGAGACAGATGAAAGAACTGAGTTTTTGAGGTATTGAAAGCCACGAGGTTTTCTCTCCCCCAATCAGAGTTAGCAGAAAGATGTATATCTTTCACCATTAATTCGTCGAATATCAGTTACACAGAGTGAAAGATATACTTTCCAACAAGATGGAGCTCCTGCTCAAAGAGCACGCCAAACTGTCACATTCCTTGAGAACGAAACATCGGATTTTATCGAACCCAATATGTGGCCGTCTAGTAGCCCAGATCTTTCACCACTAGATTATGGTGTTTGGGAAGCCCTGTAGTCCAAAGTTTACATCCCTGGCACCAATATAAGAGACAGACGAACTACGCGAAAGAATTCTGTTTGGCTGGGAGAAGGTGTCTCAACGATATGTAAACAGGTGTATTGATCAGTGGCGTCCACGTTTTGAGGCCTACGTTGAGCAGGAAGAGGGACACATTGAGCAATTTCTCAATTAAGACGAACAACATACTAAGGTAAGCATCTATGAAGTTTGGGAGCTCTAGTCCCCTTACGTTTTTTAATATAACGGTGCTCTTTGACCTCATAGGGTGAAATTTTAAAATCTTAAATTTTTGGTTCTGACCCTCTTAATTTACGCAGTTGACCAAGGAAACGCCGTGTCCAAAGTTTTCTTTTTAAATGGGTGAAGGTTTAGGGGTTGCGCAAAGCAAATGTTATTTCTTTAGCCTACACTATTTAAATAATGATTAGTATCCCTAGCATGGTTAATGATCGGTGTAAAGGGGCTACTCTCCAGGTTCTCCTCACCTGCTGTGTCAGCAATGAGTACTATCCCCTCAAGATGGGTTCTCATGACTTGCAAGCACTCATTGTCGCCTGGTTCGCACCACCAGATCCTTCTTAATGGCCTTGGGGAAACCATCACGATGATCTTTAACAACCCGCAGGAGACTGTTTTTGCTCCGCATTTCTGATAAATGAGGAGTTAAATTCTTGGAAGGGCAACTCCTCAGCCAAGTCATTTACAGGTCTAATATTGAAAACTGCTCTCTGTGCAACCTGAAAGTCGTTGTCGTCTGTCCAGCTGGTAGGATACTTCTGGAGGAAAGAGGAAGGCACATGGAGAACGTTAATTAAACAGATCCTTTGTCTTGGACATAACAAAGTCTCTTACTTTCTTTCCCGTAGCATCTGATACCAGCAGTCGGCGGAGTGGATCCTCCGACCCTACTTTGGTGTTCATTGCTTCCACCATTTTTCTCTTGGTGTCCAGCGACAGGCTAGAGTCAAAGGAAACCATTCCAACCAAAAGCTCACTTAGATACCAGAGAATCTTGCCAAACGAAGACACTGCTGCTGCTCCGATTTTTGGATCAGCGTACTGCTGAAAGTCCTGTAGGACACGCAGGTCATTCGCCACAGCTAACGCAGCGAGCAGGTAATGAATCCATGCTTTAACGTACAGCCTGCAGATGAACACGTCACGTAGGTGTCTCTTCTTTCTAGTCTATGATCATGTTTGCGGTGACTTCATCGTCCATTCCCGTCTTAAAGTCATCTTGACGAATATTTGGCCAGTAGTCTCGGAAGGTGTTGAAGATGGCAATGTTGGGGCTTCTGACACATCTTGTAAAACCGTAATAAAGACGTTCTGCAGGATTAACTCATGAACATGGTGTCGACAAGCGATATGAAGCACGTCCTTGTTCAATCCTTGTTCCACCAGAGTACATGTACACCACACAGGCCCATATTTACAACAGTGGTATCGAAATGAAGCCCCTTCACTCGTTCACAAAGCTTCCACTCGTCAACTGTTTTTAGGAGTTTGTGTTCAGTTCCATCTGCCTTGGAGTTTGGTAGCTTGGGGACGTCGAGCAGCTTTTAGGTGTTTTATCCAGACACCAGAATAGGGAGACGATCTACCTGTTTGCGGCCAGTGAGGTCTGACATCATTTTTCCGTCCCAGTGCAAAAGAAGGGGAACGTCAGGGTAGAAAGAACGCTGGATTTCCGCCACAAGAGTTGATCGGTGTCTAATCTTCCGAGCCCTTATGGCGCTTGAACTTACAAAGAGCTCTTTGGCGTCAACTCCCATCTACTGCGCGAAGGAGACCAGGATATGTGCTGCCTTTCTGTCGTTAGTTCGGGTCCGGTCTAGGGCAGACGCCACCTCCAGAGAAATGGCAACTTTGCCTTTCCTTCCTTTGGGAGAAGGAGTCGAGGTTTTAGCAACAACAGGACATTCGTCCTCCGTCTCTTCAGCGCCGGTGAAGCTGCTGCTACTAGAGGATTCCAGCTAAACAGTCTTCTTGTCTTCTTCTTTATTCTTTTCTGTCCTGTCTCATCTCACAGGTTCACTTTCAGCTTGGGCTACTTGCCGTTCCTCCCTCTTTGATAGCTGCTTGTCCGCTACCACCATCCGTCCTTGGCGTCCTCCTGTTGCGCTATCAAGAAGTCTTTGTCCTCTTGAGTCTTTATTAGACTCTGAGTGTTGGTGAGCGACTTCGAAGAGGTTGAAGAACTCTGTTTGGACCTCTTCTCGTCGTTTGATGACCGAGGCTGATTTCCGGCTGATGCTCTTCTTAAGTCCTTGTCACTCAGAGTGGAGCTCCCAAAGCTTCTTGATGATGTCTCTCTCGTTAAACGTGGGAATCCTCGCTTTTTCCCAAACTTTCAGGATTTCGCGTGTCGTTATAACGATTTCTTCTCAGTGTGGTGATGAAAAGGTGAATCGAAATTGAGAAATGTCTTACCAGGTTATTATCGGGGTGAGGGACTAATTCACCTTTTAACTGTTTTATATTCTGACTACTGACCACACTCCTACATTTTATATTATTTTATTTTTAACTTTAATTAACTGAATATATACTGTAAATATACTATTAATTATTACACTTTTATTCAAATATATTGTATGTTTCTGTTCATCATATTTATTAATTCTTTATATTTTATTTTAAATTTTTTTAGCATTGATGATGGAAATTGAAATTTCCGAAACGTCTGTAAATAAACATGTACAATCTCCTCATCCTCTTACTTCTTACTAATATATATATATATATATATATATATATATATATACACACAGGGTGGTACAAAAGGTTTTTTGTGTGTGTTTTGGTTCAGGCCACTATTGCAAGTTGTTAAAATCATAAACAGTGTTTTACATGTCAAAATGGTGCCATTCCAACAATGACTTCGGGTCGCGAAATCCAATAAAAATATTACGTTTTTCCATTGGTTTTCCATTATGTAAAATGTATCATAGATTGGGAGAATTACAATGCCACAAAAGACCAATCAACTCCTTCAGTAGGAGTGAGGCAGGTTGCTTATCCTTCTCTGTGTTAATGTTTTATCTTATGTTCCAGATAAATGATACTGATTTTTTTTCTAAAAAAATAACCGAGTTATACCCAAGAAAAAAAATTGATATGGCTGATTGGCTACCGTTTGGATAAGTTAGCCGAGAATCAGGTACCAAAAAAAAAGGGACATACTGAAGAGATTTTTCCAAATTCGCCAGGACGAACCAAGAAAGTCAATTAGAGGAACTGCTCACGATGTAGTAGAAGAAGTCATGAAGATTTGGGAGCGAGCGGGAATACCAACCGGAAAGAAATCTCATCTTATTGATCGTATGGAAAATTTGCATGGCAAATACATATATAGCACTGAAGAAAAGTAAAGCCAAAACAAATAAATCAGGGTAAAAAAATCATCAAAGTACATTTGAAAAAGGCACTGAAAGACTTTGGAATATAGCTTCGCAGGGTGCCATGGATAAGATCCGCATCGAGGAGGACAAAATATTCCTGCAGGATCAACGCGAAGAGAGAAAAATGGTTGACTACCAGTGATGTAGGAATCAAGACCGGTTTCGAGACCTTTTTTTGTGGTCTCGGTCTCGGTCTCGACCATGGTAGTCTCGACTACATCACTAATAACTACTCTAGATAAGGAGTTGGTTAAACTAATAAGAACTAATAAGAGAAAAATGTATGAAAAGTCACAGAAGGAAAGCGAAGAAAGAATTTGAATGATTAGAATTTAAAATATGTATGTATACCAGCTTCCTCTTCGAGTGCATACGAAGATGACGATGTTGAAGAATTCACAATACACAAAACATAGGCAAGCATAGCTAATAACTCCAATGTATATGCGACTACTAAGAAAGAAATCAACCAGGAAGTTGCAATGACTTTGGATCGTATCAACATTTATGACAGACAAGCAGCGCTCCTAATAGCTTCTACTGTTCAGTGTCTTGGGCATTCATCAAAAGATTTCTCGGTTTCCCGGAGGCAACTGCGACGGAATCGTATTCGTCACCAAGAAGAAATTGCTTATCAATTAAAAATGAATTCTCTCGATCAGCTGAAATTCAGTTGGTGGTACACTGGGATGCTAAGCTACTTTGGGATATGATCCACTCCACTTCCGATAGGGTTCACCATCTGCCTGTGTTGGTATCCGGCAAAGGAATCGAAAAGCTTCTGGCAGTTCCTAAGTTGAAAAGAGGAACAGGAAAGACAATAGCTTCCGCCACAATCGAAGTACTTGATGATGGGGCCCTTCAAAACCGCGTGATTGGAATGTGTTTCGACATTACCGCGGCGAATACTGGTCTTCATGCATTAGCTTGCACTTTACTTGACAACCATCTAGGCAAAAACCTTCTCAACCTCGCCTGCCGCCACCACATTATGGACTTTATCATCGGCAGTCCTTCGAGAGATATTTGGCTGCTGCAGCGGGCTTGATATATCATTGTTCAAAAGATTTCAGAAGTGGAGAGATATCAATAAGGATGATATTCACAATCATCCTTTTTGCAGTGACTCGGAAGACATGAAGCGGCGATAGCTAGAGGTGGTTGGCTTCGCCAAACAACAGATATCCGTTCATTACCAGCCACGAGACGATTACATGTGATCTGCCTGGAAAGCCAACCAGATAGAGGCATTCACATTCGGGCTCGAGGAGCATTTCATCACGCAAGATGGATAGCCAAGGCTATCTACTGCCTGAAAATTTCTTTTAGTTAGGCACCAATTTCGACTCACTGAACCTGAAGGCTTAGCGGTTGAGGAATGTGCCCGATTCATCTGTCTTCTGTCCGTCAGAATTTAGTTTTACGAACAACATAGTGCACGCACCATTGAACAACCTTCTGACTCTTCAGAATCTTGAAGATTATGCAAAAGTCAACGCAAAATTATCTCTGGCTGTGGTATATTAGTGCGGACTTAGTGCCATTGGCATTTTCCGATGAACAGATCGCAATAGAAACAAAGTAGGCCGTGGTAAAGTCACTAGACGGACCAGAAAGCAAAAGCAGCGCAGTCAGAGTAACTCCAACGGGCCGAAGACTTCTTCGCACGGCATCAAGTCTCACAGATGACCAGTTTGTGACCACCAGATCACATACCTTCTTTATAGAAGTAGGGATCGAGACGAATTGCTTAAAGTATGACCTAAAACAGTGTGGTCCAACTAGCGGCCTGCGACTCTCTTTCATCTGGCCCTTCAAAGACGTGAATATCTACGAGTGACAGTTTGGCGTGAGTAGTATAGCCGCAAAAGGGGAGAGTGCAAGAATGTTGCAAGTGATTACGCAATGTTGCAAAGGGGGTGGGGTTGTTGCAAAGGGGTGGGGGTGTTGCGAAGGGGGGTGGGGGTGTTGCAAGGGGGGTGTTGCAAAAAAATTACCCCAAAGGGGGGATGCTGCAGGTGCAACAAGGAAAACTTGGAGGCGGCGTTATCCCCCAAGAGAAAGGAGAGAAACGAGGAGAGGTGTTCACCTGGCAGGAGCCAAGTGCATATTAAGACTTCAGCCGAGTAGGCGTTGTTTTATAGGCTCCTAATCAGCCAGTTGGCTTAGAAGGCGTAAATGGCTTGAGTTGCCAGATAGCGCCATGTATTCAGTTTGTGCTATATATTTAATTAATTAATTCTAATCGAAGACTGAGTTGCCAGATACCATTGTATACATTATTATAGACGCCTAATCAGCCAGTTGGCTTAGAAGGCGTTGCCAGATACCATTGTATACATTATTATAGACGCCTAATCAGCCAGTAGGCTTAGAAAGCGTAAATGGCTAGAGTTGCCAGATACCACTTTTTAGCATTGTCAGATACCATTGTATACATTATTATAGACTCCTAATCAGCCAGTTGGCTTAGAAGACGTAAATGGCTTGAGTTGCCATGTTGCCAGATACCATTGTATACATTATTATAGACGCCTACTTTATAGCATTGCCAGATACCATTGTATACATTTAGAATTCCGCTATGCGCCATGTATTCAGTTGCCAGATACCACTTTTTAGCATTATTATGGTGAGTTGTCTCACTAAACAATTAAAAGATTTCGTGCCATGTATTCAGTTGCCAGATACCACTTTTTAACATTGCCAGATACCATTGTATACATTTAGAATTCCGCTAGTAGGTTTAGAAGGCGTAACATGTCATAATTAGAATTAAGTAAAACAACATTGCATCATTCTGCTTATTATAAATATATAGAAAATAAATATACATTTCAATAATAAGAAATATATACACACACACACAATTATGGAGCTATATAGAAATAAATATACATTTCAATAATAATAGAAATATGCATATAATCATAACAGTACAGGAGATATATAGAAATAAATATACATTTCAATAATAATTGAGGAATATGTATATAATCAAAAAAATATATATACACAATTATGGAGATATATAGAAATAAATATACATTTCAATAATAATAGAAATATGCATATATTCATAACAGGACAGGAGAAATATCAAGCAAAATATATAAATACATTTCACTTTTTTTTCAAAATACTAAACTCGCACTTAATCGAGTTTACAATTACATCATTATTGCTCTGCATTACGCAGTATACGCGGTTTAATAATACGTATATCACCGCTTAAAGTATAGGGAAATCTGTATTCGATATGAAGGGCTTTCATATCGTTCAGTACTATTTTTGTTCCCACTTTACAACCGGTTGGTAAATCATCTTTAAATACGTCTAGAATACAATCAAAAGCACGCACAAAGAGTTCATCGTTAGCTATATTATTAAACACAAGTTTATAAGCATGCTTTTCCAATCGAGGGTTTATTTCTACCGACTCGAGCTTTTCAATCGTGAACTCACTCAACATAGCGGCAATTGAAATAATCTTCTAAATCGTTACGACAACTGCGCGTTATATAAAGAAATAGTTCTTCAGGGTGAACGGTGTAGGTGAGCTCAGCCTTGTACCGATCAATTGCTTTGTACCAAAGTTCATGGTATTTCAAAGTCTAAACTTTTTAAATAAACGTCCAGCTCTAGACCATTCTCACCAGCCCTACACTCGGTAAACCCATCGAGCAGAGCGGTGTATGCGTATTCAAGTACTGTATCAAAATAAAGCATATCCGTAACACGCGCGTCTAATATAGGTTTCAGCTTGCGGAATCCGACGATTTCAAACATTCTGTCGAGGATGAAACGGTTTCGCGTAGGAACAAGAGCGTTATTATCAGAAGCATTCTTCCACATCAGCCGTATATCAATGCACGGCCGATCGTTATTTATACACAACGTACATACAACGGCGTATGAGGGTGCGTCACTAATCTGCTCTCTTCTTGTACCTACGTTAGCAGGTATTTTATAACGATCTTCACTCCACTTCTCAACTATCACGAAGATTCTATTCATCTCCTCGACACTTAAATAAACCCATTTGTTTGTTTGTCTACATTCCGTTTCCAGTACATAGCTAACGGTACCGGATTTACGCCTGAACACGCGCAACGATTTCGTCACGGACACATCGTACGAGGCGTTGAGAATGCTGCTCAAAGGAAGTTCCATCGTATTCGAGGAGCGCACGTCCACTCAGCTCAAGCTCTGAGATAACTATGAGCCGTGTGAGGCACGCAGGTAGGCAGGAACGGTTCGACGGGCGGCTGACTCGATGATACGTGAATGGGGTTGTTCGAACTCGTATGATCCGCGAGTCGTACCGAATTGTTGTACATATTTGTTTTTCCCGTACAAGAATTAATTTCATCACTACCAGCCTACGCACCAGACACTTTACCTCAGGATAAGAACTAGGCACATTTTATGTTTTACTAAACATCTTCACACTCCGGCGCACTATTTGAGAGGAACATATGCTCATATTTTTCCTTTCTGCCCATCAAACGATACTCGTCTCTAAAGTCTGTTAAAAACTCACGCAGGGCACTAGCCACAACCTCACTACGAACCTCATCATGATATACGTTAATATAGTGATAAAAATACTTAAGATTGTCCATGATCACGAGATTCACATTTTCAGTCGTAGGGTATGAGTAATCGACATGGTGTAGCATGACGTAATACCGCTTGTCACACCACCCATCCGCAAGACTCATTATCCATACCTGCTGCTTCTCTTCTGCACGCGTTGTTTCTTTTACTTCACGGTGTATGTGAGACTTTATAAAGTTTAGCTCTGCAGTATACTTCAGCACATCGTCTGTGCAACGAAAGCCTTCAACGGTCTCACCAGAACATCCGTAGAGTATTTGTACATCTTGGAACTTCGCACAATCCAATGTGTTTTTAAAAGAGGCATAGGAGGGAGGAATAGGAAGTTTTTCGGTATCCACCACATCCTGGCACTTTGCTGAATACCATTTCATAAACGTTGTACAAGCAATATTAAAGGTAGCCATTTGAATACACGTCTGATCTTTTCTTCTGAATACACGTCTGATCTCTCGGGCTTACTGCAGTCGACTGACCACGCAGGGACTCCCAGATAGTAGCATGACTCACGGTCTTACAGTGGGCGGAGCTTAGAACTTTCACCTGCGCGCGCGCGCACACACACACACACAAAGGAGAAAGTAAAACGCTAATTGAAACATGATTTATTTAATACACGAGATATTCAAGTTATATATATTTACAAATACGATTTAATAAACGAGATATTCAAGTTATATATATATATTTACAAATACGATTTAATAAACGAGATATTCAAGTTATATATATATATTTACAAATATGTGTAATAAATCAATAGATACGATTATATACAAGACAAATACGTGTCAGTTAACAATAGAAGCATCAAGCGTTATGGTATCCAAAGGGTACGGTATCATAGGTACCAGGTGACTGGTAACGTTTCCTATAGGTGTTACGGCGCACCTTCGTACCCCTAAGTTCCTTCACGCCCACCAGCTTCTGTGCCCGAAAATTGTGGGTGCCTACAATTAGTTGGGGAGGTCGTTCGCCCTCATCATCGTCCAAACACACTAGATCCTTCAACGATTCAAAGTTAACAACCCGCCGATTCGCATGGTTGAGCGTAATACCCTTTGCCTTCACGATATATTTCATTTCCTCCCCCACCCTGACCCGTACCCCATAAGTTTTAGGTCCTGTTGAGACAAAAGAGTCGGCGTATGCGTTGTCCCCATACTCATCCTTGATCTCATCAGTGAGCTCGCAGAGGAACTCCGCAATAGCGGGCATGTATTCACCCTCCCTCTCTGTGAATATCACGCTATCTGTATCGGCATACAATACTCTCCGCCCAAGAGAATGCAATAGACCCCAAAGTTTTATACGGGCGTAGGCTGTTGTGAAGCTGGCCACAGGTATGTTTGTATCCCTTGAGGTATCTGTGGCCAATTCAGTGTTGTTGTACTTTATTATGTAAGTATTACCTACATTCACGATCTCCACGACCTCTTTATCGGGAGCATTGGCATAATCCCAGACATCGCTATAACTTTGTGCCAAATGAATGTTCCCTTTGCCGGTATTCTGCGCAAATTTTCCCCATAGACTGTTTAGACACAACTTTGCACTAAAGCGCTTGCCAGGATTCTTTACAATTTGGACACGATCAAGTTGTATACCTTCGCGGTCGCGGTAACGTTGAATATAGGCAGACTTTTCATCTTCGGTATCAACTCCTCGCGGATACCCTGATGCCTCAACCTTATCCTTCAAAAAGGCGTTTATATATGGTGAGAAAAGGTTGGGTAGCTTCTGAAACCTCCACACCTCATGTATCTTCAGTATTCTATAACCATGGCGTACGGCTAGGGCCAGCTCAGGACTTGTATATACGCCTCTGATCTTACGCTGGTGGGGTATATGGTTACAATCGCCGTTATCCTCTTCCGCGCACTTCACGCACAGGGAAAACATGAGCTTGTCGTCGATAACGACAGGTAAGATTGGCATCCATAAATTGCGTGGGGGGAGCAGGTCTACGAAAGAGAGCCCAAAGTAACGATCATTCAAATTTCTTGAAAATTCATTGATGGAGGGCACGTTAGGTCCCACCAGTTTCTCAGGAGCGCCCACGGGGTACGGATTGTTCTTCATCACGTATGGGTATAAAGAACAGAAATCGTAGTAATGGAGCTTCACGCCCTCCGTAGGTGGAAAGTATCGTCTGAATGGATTTGTACGTCCTCCAAACAAGCTATCACCACATTTGAGAGGATCCAGCACCATTGAACGCTTGATCGTGTTTATTTCCTCACGGTACACCTCGTCTGTCTCCATCCGTGCATCATATTCATGCTCCCACAAGACTTTGTGAGTGAACTGTGATCCTATAAGTTGATCGCGGGTGCGGGTCCATGCAAGACAGTCGGCAGGAGATTTACCGTGGATATCTCCGGCGATTCCGCACTCAGGACGGGGGCATCCATGCCACCAGCAACCGTTAAAGGAGTACACAGTCTTCACACCAGTGACACGGTTTTCACTTAACCCATCAACCCAAAAAACACGTCCATTAATCTTAATGGGTACTTCACCCGTGTTGCGGGCGTGCTTTATGTATACACCTGTCTATTGCTGTTGGTGTATGAGCCAGTAAATAGCCTTGTGTCCGTAACTGCGGGGGTTGTTTCAGTGAATAATGGCTAAGGTGTCTTTAGGCATGAAGTTATTCTTGAACACCGTAAAACATAATGATGCGATGGTGGTTGCGACTTGCAGTGGATCGCATTTGAAACTGGTTATGTACATCCTTCTAAAGGCCTGGAAATATACTCTAAGCACGCGCACATCATTCACGCAATAACGCTCACATTCATCAGCTATATTATAAGGGTTACTTTCATTAAAACTGTTGTAGTATCGATCAAAGTCTTCACATTCATCCATACAGTCAAAATAATGTTTGGGCGGTGGTGGGCCTACGTAGTTTAAAGTCTCGCTGGTGAGGAAAGTGTAAGGGAAGTATCCTTTGGAAACTTCAGCTGCTACTCCCATCACCTTGGGTAGCTTTGCTAATTTACAAGGTGTGAATAATAAAGTATCTTTAAATTGTACATTGCCTCTTATCTGCATCTGTATTAATTTGTTGCCTCTTTTCAATGGATCACCTGTAAATATCTCAGAGGATTCGTGTTCAAGCAACTCCTTATAAAGGAACTGCGTGTCAAACTTTGCCCCGTTATGGGCGAGAATATACACAGTCATTTTTTTTAACTTGTCGGCTAACTTGACAATATAGGACACAAATAGTTTCACAGGACTATCGCGGACATTCGTTTTAAAAACGTTTGTCCGTTTAACCGCATTTGGGCACTCGTCACAGTCGATACCCATACACTCATCACAGATGGTCTGGCTCACAAGTAAATGTGGAATTACCTCTTTGGTTTCAGCGTTCGTATATGTTTCTATATCGTAGTATACAGTTATACAAGGGTTATTTTTAGGCTTAGCATCTTTCATATAACATACATGCTTTACTCCATCCGGCTTATATTCCTCCTGGCATGTAGGACAGTGAATTACGTCACACTTGTGCTTAAATTTCCCCCAATTATCCATTGTGTGAAACACACCACATTCACAGATTCTCATTTTCCTGCACGTGCCAATTGATTTATGGAAATCAAAACAGCTATTATTGAAAAATGTGCGTCTACACACATCACAGTCTCTCTTCTCAGCTTCAACTACACGGCTTTCACATTTTGTGCTTTTACACTGCTCACATACCATGTGACATTATTTACAATGTCTCACTATATCATCCGCAAACTCGAGGCACCCATTACACAAATCATGATGTCTCCCATATTTCCGACTTTTGTCATAACTCGCGTAAAGCCACCTTATATTACGGGTGGGGAGATACGTTGTCCCAGACAATCCTAAAATAAGTAGGGGTCTTGTACGATCTCTCACACAGCTTTTAAAAACATACACAGTCCTACGACGATCATCCAACCCAAATACAACTATGCAGACATTCATTTCCTGTTCTACCCTTCTCAGCTCTTCAGGACCCATATTACAGTCAAATTCAAGTTCACAGTCTACAGCTAGTTTACGGGCACGCTCCACGACCGTAGGCAGCCAAATTTTTTGAGTCCGTGTATTTTGTACAGTAAACATACGTGCCAAGGATACTGCTATAAAGCCGCAACCACGATCGACGTTTATATGCTTTCGGTAAATAGTCGGAGAATTGAAGTTAAGAGTATACGGTATGGCACTATGACCCGCAACACGGAATACACGGTCAATATTTACCGTGAAGTTGTCCATTTGAAGGCTATACTACTTTGGGCGGCTTGCATTATACGTCCTAATATATATTCTACATCTTCAGCCGCCAAACGTCTAAATGGCACTATCACCCAATAATCGTCTACATCACCGTCATCTGACCCGAATCCAAAGGACAGACTCGTCCTGACTTCACGCTCGTCGCGATTCTGAAGAGCAAACTCTACAATACGCTGTACAACCCGGCGTAGCCCGCGCTCAATTCCATTGCTATACATGGCTCTAGGGTCGACCCTGACTCTATACCGATTTCTAGTCAAGGCTGGGGTGGGGGCTGCGGATCGCACCAATTCGATCGTTATCATCCTCAACAGAACGGGGGGCAACTGTGGCGGATGAATTAGGGGTATATTAGCGGAAGGTGCTGATGGGGGGCCTGTTGCGTAGGAGGTTGAGGTTGGGGATCTATTATTGTAGACTTAACAGAACGGGGGGCAACTGTGGCGGATGAATAAGGGGATATATTAGCGGGAGGTGCTGCTGGGGGGTTGTTGCGTAAGAGGTTGAGGGTTGGGGATCTATTACTGGTGCAACAGGCGCGTATTTCGGTCGCTTTATACCTGACGTGGGGTTCTCACACCTCCGCTTTGGACGTGCTACCGGTATCGCTGGTGAGGTTCGTTGGCAGGGGAGGAGATCACAACTACACTGTCGTCGAGGTCATCCGTAATGTCAATGATGGGATGCTCTACCTCATCGTCATTCACGGTTCTGTGGGAGAAGAAAGCAAAATATAAGGAACAGCACTCAAAATTTGTAATATTTTGTAAATGACCCACTTAGGAGTGTGACGTGTTAGAAATGGACTCTGTAGAAAAATTCAGATTCACGAGTCCATCCACATGTATTATATCTGGACCTACAGGATGTGGTAAAACTGTGTTTATGCTTAAAATCATTAAAGAAAAGGGAGAGATGTTCTCGAAATTTGTGCATAAAGTTATATGGTGCTATTCGACGTATCAATCAGTGTTCAACGAGTACCAAGATGATATTTTGTTCCACAAAGGCGTATATGACGTTAATTCGTTAAAGGGAAATGAACATACAATCATTGTAATTGACGATCTCATGTTGGAGATGGATAAAACGTTTGCCGAGACATTTACAGTATTCTCCCACCATCTTAACATAAGCGTGTTCTTCATCAATCAGAATCTATTTTTCAAAAATAGATACATGCGCGATGTGTCGTTAAATACGCAATATCTAGTCTTATTCGCGCAACGTAGAGATGTATCACAAATTGGGGTATTAGCCAATCAAATGTTCCCGAATCAGCGTAAGGAGTTTTTGGAAGTTTATAAAGAAGCTACAAGCACGCGTTACGGATATTTGCTTTGCGACCTTCATCCGCGAAACACGTTTAGAGTGCTTCTACGAACGAATATATTTCCAAACGAGCCTGAAACGGTGTATATTCCAGAATGACAAAGAGACTAAAGAAATACCGTGAATTAATAAAAATCTATCATCGACTGCCCCGGGCAATGCAGCAGATGTTTATTAAAAATATCGACGCCGACTTTTTAAAATGCATCTGTGAAATCTGTCTTAACGTTATAAATTGCAATGTATCAATGAAAACCCCTCAGAAGGCTCGCCTACGCCGCTACAAGAACATAATACGTGCACTCGCTCGTAAAAGTCAAACTGTAGCGAAGAAAAAACGAATTATTGTACAAACAGGATGGTCATTTCTCCCCATCTTATTTTCAGTTTTGGGTCCTTTACTGACTAGATTAATATAATGAAGAAAGTGGTAGTGATTCCCCACGAGGTGTACGCTTCACTGCAAAGGAATGCAGACACGGATCTAGATCCCCGTAAAAGTAGACTTAAAAGAATGGAAAGCGAATTGCTAGTCCTATTAAACAGTGAAAACACACCTGATGAGAAAAGAATCTTATACCAAGAAGCTCTGCAGAAATTTCTTCACGAGTACGAAAATTATAAGAGCGCATGGCGACATAGGATCTGAGCCCGACGATACAGCTGACCAACCAAAAAGATTAGCCACACAACATATCGAACATGTATTAAAAAGCACCCTCCCACATACATTGATGAGTAAAGGCTTAAGTCTTTATAATCTATTGAATGAGGATCCTGCCATACAATGGACCGATACAGGCGAGATCATTGTGGAAGGATCAAAGGTACAGGGATCGAATATCGTAGACATTGTCCATGATCTGGTGAGAAAGTGGGATAGGCCATCACCATCAGGATGGAAACATATTAAAGCAAGACTACAACAAATAAATGTCCCTAAAACGTTGATAGGAAATCTGAACAGGTTAAAAGACTTGGAACATGCAACGCGTGTGACACAATTGAAGGCGCCGTCAGCCCCGGCGGTAACACTTTTGAAGAGGAGCAAGAAGAGGTTAAACCAACCCTATCCACGTGCCTCTAAAATACGCAAATGGCTAACGTATTAACTAAACCCTATTATGACATTTCTAACCCATCCTCTTACGGCGGCGTAGATAGACTGTACAGAAGTGTTTACGGAGTAGGAAAAAAAGATGTTGAAAGATTTTGAGGGAGCAGGACGCTTATACGCTTCATAAGCCTGTGAGAAAAAGGTTTAAAACAGCCAAGACAGCGGCTTCCTCGATTGGTTCTATTTGGCAAGCAGATTTAACAGACATGCAAAGATATTCTGTGTATAACGATGGTTACCGCTACATTCTATTCATAATAGACGTATTCTCCAGATATCTGTGGCTAGTTCCTCTGAAAAATAAATCACCTGAAACAGTTGCTAAAGCCACCAAAACGCTAATGTTAAAAGAAAACAGGGTTCATGGCTATTTTTGTACGGATATGGGGAAGGAATTTATAGGCCGTGCTTTTCAGAACATGTTGACAGAGTTTAATATCAGCTATTACACAACCAATTCTATACATAAGGCTTCTTTAGCTGAAAGAGTTCAGCGCACCATAAAGGAACGCATGCACCGTTATTTTACACATAAAAACACATACAGATTTCTAGACATTCCGGAATCATTGGCATCATCCTACAACCGCTCACACCATCGCACGATTGGGACAACACCTAACGAAGTTTTAGAAAGAGGTAAGCTCCCGAGAAGAGATGGATCACCACCACCACCACACTCTGCGCGCTTCAAAATCAATGATTACACTGCCCAACACCAATTTTGCTGATTTAATTCTAACACCTGTTTTTAGGTAACTTTGGTGTGCTGATTTCAAAAATCACCTTAGTGTTTGCCTATCACGTCAGGTTTTCGAGCAATCAAATACGGATATTTTGGAGATATCGCATTTTGGTAGGGTTATGCCCAATTTTTTCTTTTCAAAAAATAAGTTTTTACATACTCAGAATCAGCATGGAAAAGTAAACAATTGTGCAGGGAGTGAACTTTAATATACAATAGTAATATTGACACATAAAGTTATTAAAAGTGTTTAAATAAGCAAAAAATGAATCCATATTAAAGCAAGCACGGGACCAGTTTTCTTAACATTGTCTTTTTCTTGTTTTCTTACTTTTCAGTGCTGATAAATTTTCTCTTATAGGACTTCCTAGAATGAGAGATGTCAAGACAATCTCAGCATGTCCAGCAGTAGTCAGCCACCATATGAGTATCCCATCTTCCTTGGTATCGTTCTTCCATCACTTTGATATCTTGGTGGAACCTTTCAACTTGCTCTTCACTAACATCACCAAGATTTTCTGGAAATTTATCCAGATGACTGTTGAGGTAGTGAACTTTAATGCTCATGTTGCAACCCAACTGCTGAAAGTTTACAAGTAAATCCTTTACAAGATCTTTATAATTTTCAGACTTTTTGGCTCATGACGTCACGCTCACACCTGGGGAAATCACAGACACCCAAGATTTTAATATGTTGTACATGACCTTTAGATTTAATGCACAGATTTGCGTATTCCACAGATAAAATTTTAACAGCAAAACAGCTGTTAACAGGTCTCAAAAATCATCAATTTTGATAAGCGCCCATCATGGATCACCCAAATTAGGCATATTGCATTGCACGAAAACCTGATGTGATGGACAAAATCTAAGGTGATTTTTGAAATCAGCACATCAATATTATCCAGAAACAGGTCTTAGAATTAAATCAGCCGCAAAAAAATTTTTTTTGTTGGGCAGTGTTATGTAAGGCTGTCGCGTTCGGGGAATAAATTCGCAAAGGGTTTTGAGCAAGGATGGACACGCGAGATTTTTAAGTTAGGGCTATGAGACCTAAAGGTGAGATAATGATGTATTACATTGAAGATTTGAATGGGGAAGAAATCTCAGGAGGCTTTTACCGCGAGGAATTGCAGAAAGTTGCGTTTAATTTAGGAAAAAATGTATTTAAAATTGAGAAAATTTTAGGAAGCAAAGGTTCAGGAAAGAGAAAAATGTACCTGGTGAAATGGCTAGGGTACCCAGAAAGCTTCAACACCTATATAAAAGCTGATGCAATAATGAAGCTTAAATAGTATGCAACATGGCTCCTAACCATTTCTACGTCACACTCCCGTCCTCCTCGTCCCTGTCTGTACACCCTAACAACACACTAGCCAACTTTGTAACAGAGCTCCACAAGCACATTGAATTGGGTCGTGATTCGTATGAGGTGGAGATATGCGAAATTCAGCTGGACACCATCTTTTTAAATATTGAACATAAAGAAACCGTTTTTACGATTCTTAGAGACATTGACGAGTGTGAAAAAGCTGGGGTAGCTATGGATGAAACTATGCGTATCGCTCGGACTAAGGTTGCACGGTATTACAGTACAGAAGTAAGACTAGGACCGGGTCAATATGGTTCGGCCGAGGATGTTGTGAGAGGCTTAAACGTAAGTTTAAGAAACTCAAACCTTACGAATGATTTAGTATACGAAATCGTAAACAACCCTGCACATACACTAATCCTAAAATCAAAGACTAACAGACGTATTAAAGACCATAGAAAGTTCCAAATTCTAACCAATGGCCGATATAGCGCAGTCTTCCAAAGAGACACATTTCACGAGACACAGCATGATTTGTCCAGATTAATGTATCAATTGAAGATGGAGAAATTGGATGAAAGGTCCCCAGACATGTGCTATATTTACAGTAATAGAGTGGAGCACCAGTTTGTTGGGGATACCCAGGCGCGCCTGCTGCGCATTGCTCACATCCCCAACCATAGAGGAAGGAGTTTGAGTATTACATATGACAGACCCCATTATGTGAATGTCGCAACTAATTTAATAACCAATATCTCAATATATATAAGAACGATTGAGGGTGAAAACTTCCCATTCGGTAACGGGAGCTTAACAGTGAAGCTACACTTTCGACGCACTGAGTTATAATGGATAGAAAGCCTTTCACCGTCTATCGAGGGGTGAGATACCAGCGCGGTCGTGGACTTGGATCCATTTTTTCATCCATACTACGTACGGCTGTTCCTTTGCTGAAGAGGGGGGTCAGATACCTCGGAAGGAAAGCGCTACAATCAGGTATTAACACTGCAGAAGACATATTGGCCGGGGCTAAACCTAAAGAAGCTCTAAAAAAACATTTAAAGCGTACACGGGACGAAATCATCAAAGATGCAAAGAGAAAAATGCGTGGTGGCGGGAAGAAGAAGAGGGCTGCCCGGAAGAAGAAGGGGTCACGTGGTATTAAACGTAAAAGGCCTTCAAAAAAGAAGTGCTGTAAGCGAATGAAACATATGGTTGACCACTTTTTTGACTGATATAAGCTAAGGACATTGATCTCATGAATCATAGTTTGTTTACCACTTGTCGAGAGAGGAGCCACTATTTCGCCATGGCACGCTTCATCCACCCATGTAGTTCACAATGCTGTAAATCGGAGCTGTCCCTTTTTGAGCTGCCTCCAACCCAAGTTTCTATTGAGCACAGTGACTTTATTACAATTAACCCTTTAAACACAATTAGTTCCCCGAGTGCACCTATAGAATTCGTGATACCCAGCTCAGGCCCTTACTTTTTTTATCCAAGCTGTGTGCACATGTACGCTAAGCTACGTATAGCCTATTCTGATGGAACGGTCTGCGATGACAAATATGCTGTATACCCTGAAACAAACTTTCTGCACTCCATATTCAACCAGTGTGACGGATATTTAAATCAGCCAACATATCGGCAGGCACGGGGTACTATCATCTACGAGCCTATCTGGAAAATGTCCTCAACTTTTCCAAAGAAGCGAAGGCTACCTTTTTAAGTGCCGAGGGATATTATCAAACTAAAGATGAAAATAGTATAAAGGACAAATTTAAAACTTCTAAAAAGAAAATATACGAGTGTTTTGGACGCTTGCACACAGATTTCACTTTCCAGGAGAAGTTGCTTGTCAACGGGGTGGATATGAAAATAAAGCTCACCCGCACGAGTCCTGAGATCTGCTTATATCTGGATGCTGATCAAGAAGAGGGTGCAAAGCCCGTTGTGGTTCACATTATGGACACATACCTCCGCGTACGGCGAGTGAAATTAAGTTCACCAAAACAACTAGAAATTGAGAAAAATTTACTAAACGCTACAGTGAAATATCCTATTAACAGAGTGCAAATCAAACTATATACGGTTCCTGCAGGGTTGGCATCGAAGCAGATAGAAAACATTGCCCTGAGAAATCTTCCTAAAAGGATATTAATCGGTATGCAGGACCATGCTTCGGTGAATGGAAAATATAAAAAGAGTGCCTTTAAATTCGAGAATTTCGGACTTAAAAATATAACTCTATACGTTAATGGCACTGCTTTGGGTGGAACAATGGGTACGGATTATTCATCAGACGCTGTGTTACCTCTTTGTGCCAGAGCCTATAGTAATCTGACCCATATTGCAGGTGATTGTGATGCGCTTGGTAATGGGTAACGCAGGAAGAATTCATTGATCAATTTAACCTTTATCCGTTTGACATTACACCTGACTTATCTGCTAGCGTAAATACCCATTTAACCCCACAGCAGAGCGGAAACATCTCAGTGCGGCTGGAATTCGCCAAGCCTATAGACGCTCCTATTAGTGTACTAGTATATCTCGAATCGCAAGCCCTAATAGAAGTAGATAGATTTAGGAGCGTTATCACTGACTTTTAAAATGGATGCTAATACACTTCAGAAAGTAATGGAACGAGTCACACGTTCCAAATTTATCGGTGTGTTTGCGAAACATTGAGTTTGCCAAGTACGCGAGAATGCGGTAGTCGAACACAGATGTCATCGGTAATGAAGGGATTCATTGGATCGCTGTCTATTTTAAAAATAAACAGCGCCTGTACTATTTTGATTCACTCGGTACTCAACCCTGGACTGACCCTATTATTGTAAAATTTCTCGCTCAGTTACATATTCCCGAACTTGTATGGAACCCATTTCGTATACAAGGATATTTTACTAATGTTTGCGGAATGTACTGCGTCTCATTTCTCACGCATATCTCATGTGATAAAGAATTTATAATTTTTTTAAATTTATTTAACCCGTGTCACACTCGCCGAAACGATGAAATGGTATGCAGACAGATAAAAATCCGTTTTCCAATTGTACGTACTCGTTGTATAGTATAATGTTTTTGTTCGTATATTTGTAACGGTATATTCTGTAGTTGGTTATTGTACTGATTTCTTTCATTTAATAAATTTATGAAAATATATTGTGTCTTCTTATCCCAAAAAGATCGAAAAACACTTACATTATTTCGGTGTGACATTGCTGACTGATCAGTATATCCTCCGTATTCATGACACGAGATTCTTCAAAAGATTGTATAACACGTGTCAAATCCTCATCGGACCTTAAAGGAATAATGTTCATTCTTTTAAAACATATACAGAGTATACAGACAGATCCCCATTATGTGAAGATATCTTTGGTTCATTTAAGAGGAATAACATTGATTGCCATAAAAAATTTCGATTTTAGCATAATGGCGATAAGAGGTAAATCCAAATAACATTGATTGCCATAAAAAATTTCGATTTTTGGTGAGTATCTAAATGAAGTATTTGACGAGATACTACAACCCTCCATATATATATATATATAAAATCGAATTATAGACACTTACATTTCTATGGTAGTCCCTTGCGTCGGATTGTAAGGAGCGTCACTGCAAATATCTTCACCGGTTTGCGTTTGAAATAATTCATCACGGTCAATTGCGTTAAAAAGATTAATTGCAGTTAATGCTGCAGTGTCACTTTCTTCATATAAATCCGGGGAGACGTACAGGTCCATGGTGGAGGATGTGTGACATTGCTGACTGATCAGTATATCCTCCGTATTCATGACACGAGATTCTTCAAAAGATTGTATAACACGTGTCAAATCCTCATCGGACCTTAAAGGAATAATGTTCATTCTTTTAAAACATATACAGAGTATACAGACAGATCCCCATTATGTGAAGATATCTTTGGTTCATTTAAGAGGAATAACATTGATTGCCATAAAAAATTTCGATTTTAGCATAATGGCGATAAGAGGTAAAACCAAATAACATTGACTGCCATAAAAAATTTCGATTTTTTGGCGAGTATCTAAATGAAGTATTCGACGAGATACTACAACCCTCCATATATATATATAAAATCGAATTATAGACACTTACATTTCTATGGTAGTCCCTTGCGTCGGATTGTAAGAAGCGTCACTGCAAATATCTTCAACGGTTTGCGTTGGAAATAATTCATCACGGTCAATCGCGTTAAAAAGATTAATTGCAGTTAATGCTGCAGTGTCACTTTCTTCATACAAATCCGGGGAGACGTACAGGTCCATGGTGGAGGGAATGATTATTCACTGACGCGAAAATAGCTACTTACTCCAAACTGAAAATTATCCCCTTTTATATGCACAATCGCCAAGCTCCGCCCCAAAAGACCAGATGTTCGTAGTGATTGGCTGCCGGTGTAGCTGGATGGAGCTATGACGTGTACCAATCCGCTATAACGGGGCCGGACGACTAATGACATCTTTATATTTTCTCAAAGAAATATATCCTAATTATATTTTTAAAAAAGCATTCGGTTTCCGCGTTAAACTGTAGGTCTAAGGTGGAGTGAAAACTTTACCCGCTGTTACAATTCGAGCTAGTTGTTATTATTACTAAAGAGAAAATCATGCATGCTTTTCGGTCATACTACTGGCTCAGATCAAATGATCCTGTTATTTTAAATCCGGTTCAATAATCCTGTTATGTTGAAATGTGGAAGAGTAAGCAACGACCCTCCATATATATATATATATATATAAAATCGAATTATAGACACTTACAGAAATCCTTTCCTCGTGAAAGGAAAAACAATGCTTAATGATTAACTTCTTATATTGAATAAATAACCACTCACTGGTGAAAGTTCCTCTAATTATATTTTTAAAAGAGCGTTCGGTTTCCACATTAAACTGTGGGTCTAAGGTGGAGTGAAAACTTTACCCGTTGTTACAATTCGAGCTAGTTGTTATTATTACTAAAGAGAAAATCATGCATGCTTTTCGGTCATACTACTGTCTCGGATCAAATGATCCTGTTATTTTAAATCCGGTTCAATAATCCTGTTATGTTGAAATGTGGAAGAGTAAGCAACGACCCTCCATATATATATATATATATATATATATATATATATATATATATATATATAAAATCGAATTATAGACACTTACAGAAATCCTTTCCTCGTGAAAGGAAAAACAATGCTTAATGATTAACTTCTTATATTGAATAAATAACCACTCACTCGTGAAAGTTCCTCTAATTATATTTTTAAAATATTTTCATTGTAGAAATAATAATAATGACAATAATAAGAAATGGAGTGAGCGGTTTTTGCTCGAATAGTTTGGTAGAAGGATTAACCCTCGACCAAAAAGGTCTCTAGGGAGCAACAAGCAGGTGTTCTTCGAATTGACCCAGTCCTTTCCTCTTATGCGTGTGTGTGTGTGTATGTGTGTGTGCACGAGTTGTTCATATACAAACACAGATGGGGGGAATGTACGAGCATGCTTTTTGGTTTTAATTCGGCGAAATTCTATATATATATATATATATATATATATATATATATATATATATATATATAAGGGTTGACAAATATACACGTTTATTATGATTCTTTCTATATATATATACACAGATGGGGGATTAGGTCGGGGTAATACGTGCATTAAATCTATTGGAGAAAATATAAAGATGTCATTAGTCGTCCGGCCCCGTTATAGCGGATTGTGTTTTGGGTAATTTCAACTTTAAATGAATCTTCCAATTGATTAACTATATAAATATATTCTGGTATTTTATATGGCTGAATCTTCCAATTGAATAACTATATAAATATATTGTGGTATTTTATATGGGTGAATCTTCCAATTGATTAACTATATAAATATATTGTGGTATTTTATATGGTTTGTGCACACAAGTGGTTCATTAGTTTATTATATATACAAGCGCAGATGGGTGGGGGAATGACGATCGTATGTTTTGAATTGTTTCGCAAATTTTCTTTTCCGTTCGTTTTTCCCACTGATATTCGTGACTTAAATATTTATAATAAAAATTAAGTGTGCAAAAATTATTTATTTAAGAAACAGAATTTAATTGGATTCATCGATTAACTACCGTCATATAAATATATATTGTGGTCACTATTTAAATAGATGATTAATATATGGTTTTGAATATTGCTATCTTGAATACATGGCGCTATCTGGCAACTCAGCCAGAATAGAGGTTTATAAAAGACCGAGAAGCTGATGACGGAGTCATTACAAGCTCGGCTCCCAGCCGAGCAAGGACCTCTGGTCCTTTCTCTTTCTGGCCCTTTGGGAAAACCCCTTAGAGGCCTCTTAGGTTAGGTAAACGAAAATAGCTTGGGGGAGAACTCCGCCTCCAAGTTGCATGCCTTGCAATCAAAAGCAACTACTCTCTCTCTCTCTCTCTCTTCCTTCAGGTGTACCCCTCCCCCCCTTGGCTCAGCCAACTGGCTGATTAGGAGCCTATAAGACAACGCCTACTCGGCTGAAGTCTTAATAATGCACTTGGCTCCTGCCAGGTGAACACCTCTCCTCCTTTCTCTCCTCCTTTCTCTCCTTTCTGGCCTTTTGGGGGGAATAGCTGGGGGAGAACTTCGCCTCCAAGTTGCATGCCCCTTGCAACCCCGGTTGGCAACAAAGGGCCTTTTGGTTGTTTTTTTTGCAACACCCCCTTGCAACACCCCACCCCCTTTGCAACAACCCCCACCCCTTTGCAACAGCCCCACCCTCTTTGCAACATTACGTAATCACTTGCAACATTCTTGCACTCTCCCCTTTTGCGGCTATACTACTGGCGTGCTCTGTGAGCAGGGGCTCCATGTTGTTGGAAAGTATATCTTTCACCACTAATTCGTCGAATATTAGTTAGATAGAGTGAAAGATATACTTTCCAACAAGATGGAGCCCCTGCTCAAAGAGCACGTCAAACTGTCACATTCCTTGAGAACGAAACACCGGATTTTATGGAACCCAATATGTGGCCGGCTAGTAGCCCCGATCTTTCACCACTAGATCATGGTGTTTGGGAAGCCCTGAAGTCCAAAGTTTACATCCCTGGTACCAATATAAGAGACAGATGAACTACGCGAAAGAATACTGCTCGGCTGGGAGGTGTCTCAATGATATGTAAACAGGTGTATTGATCAGTGGCGTCCACGTTTGGAGGCCTGCGTTAAGCAGGAAGGGGGACACATCAAGCAACATCTCAATTAAGACGAAAAACATGCTAAGGTAAGTATCTATGAAGTTTGGGAGCTCTAGTCCTCTTACTTTTTTTAATATGACAGTTTACCTATAAGGGTCACTCTTTTTTATCCACCCTATACAGCGTGTCCCAAAGAAATGTATACCCAATTTGTTCCATAATACCAGCTATGAGGATAATAAATATATTACTGTTTATATGATTTTTAATAAAGAATTTTCTCCTGAATCTAAATATGTAATTATTTTTATTAAAAATTGAAGAACAAAAAAGTTACAGATGTTTAAATTAGAATTATTATTTTCGAGACTTCATGTGCGATATTTTCTAATATTTTTTTTTATGGCCTCGCCTGCCTTTTAACCGACTGTTTTGAGATACTTATGTTTAGTGCCTAGCTTAGCCTAGCCATTTCGTTGAGTTCTAATTAGGCAAGACTACAGTTTTGCTCTAACCTTATCTAACATCTTATAACTCTGCGACGTTTGTTCTTTTCTAACGACAATTTGAACATCTTAGATAAAGTGTCATTTAACCATGGAATTTGTAAATTTTTTGAAGTAACTAATAATTACAACATTTATGCTTCAATATCAACACTAAACATAAGTATCTCAAAACAGTCGGTTAAAATATTAGAAAATATCGCAAATGAAGTCTCGAAAATAATAATTATAATTTAAACATCTGTAACGTTTTTGTTTTTCAATTTTTAATAAAAATAATTACATTTTTAGATTCAGGAGAACATTCTTTATTAAAAAACATATAAAAAGTAATATATTTATTATCCTCATAGCTGGTATTATCGAACAAAGTGGGTATACATTTCTTTGGGACACGCTGTATATATATATATATACTATATATATATTATATATATATATATATATATATATATATATATATATATATATATACAGGGTGTCCCATAAGTCCGGCATCATAGGAGAAATTCATATTTTCTATTTCTACAAATCATAATTCAGATTTTCTCTTTCTACAGGACATAATGTCTGTGAGCAAGGAAGAACGAATCCAGATAATTCTACTCATAGGAAATCGGCGTCAAAGAGAGGCCGCTGCTGAATTTAACAGACTGCATCCAGACCACGAGCCAATAACACAGAGTTGTGTTAGCAGACTGTTGCAAAGTTTAAGGAAAACAGGATCCATAGAAGAAGATAACCAGCAGTGGACCTTCAAGGAGGTCCACTGACGATGATACAGCGACTGCTATCCTGGCTCATTTTAACAGAAGTCCCAATAAGTCTCTTCGGCGATTGTCCGCCGAGACAGGAGTGTCGAAAAGTAGCATCCATCGCATTCTTCAGGCTCACAAATGGCATCGATATAAACTTCAGATCCTACACAAATTAAGCGAAGATGATCCCGACCGGCGGATGGAATTTTTGTGAATGGGCTACGGAACAATATGCTCGGATGCACCAATTTCCCGTCCACCATTCTGTTCAGTGACGAGGCTGTTTTTTATGGAAATGGTGAGGTAAATCGACAGAACAACCCGCTACTGGTCTCAAAAACAACCCTCACTGATATACCTCTTCAAAGGAACAAGGTGCATCTCGGTGATGGTATGGTGTGGCATTTGGAAGGATCGCATCATAGCCCCTCTTTTTCGATGAACATGTCACTGGAGGCAACTACCTACGTATGCTCAAGGAAGAAGCATTTCCCAGTGTCTTGAACGAAAAGGAATTTCCCAACATGATTCCAGCAGACGGCGATCCTGCACATTACAGCACCCAAGTAAGGGAATACCTGTACCAACAATTCCCTGGTCATTGGATAGGACGTGTCGAGGGCCTGTGGAATGGCCAACTAGAACGCCCGGATCTCACGCCACTAGATTTTTATCTCTGGGGCCACTTGAAAGCGCTGGTATACGCAGAGAAAATTAGAAGTGTTGAACATTTGCGGCAGCGCATTATTGGGGCATGTAACACCATTACTCCTGACATCGTTCACCGTGTGCTTGCTGACTGGGTATCACGTCTGAATTTGTGTATTGAAAACAATGGTGGACATATGAGCACGTTCTGTAAATAAAAGCTTTTGTTTTGCCTTTTTTATTATTTTCCTATGATGCCGGACTTATGGGACACCCTGTATATATATATATATATATATATATTACTTCTTTCCAGGCCTGCTTAGCTTTTGTGAAGATTACAACCCTACTGATTCATCGCTCTCAAATTGCAAGCCAAATGATCGGTGAAAGAATTGCATTTATTCATAAACGATATCTATCGTCTTAATTCGTTTAAGAATGTTTTATAACGCTCAATAACAGTTGCAAGATATGTATTGTATATTTCTAGAAGTGAAAAATGTCATTAAATTTATAATTGTTTGTAAGTTTCCTAAAAATGTTATTACTAATCAAAAGTGTACATGTGTCTTTTTATTATACTTTATTCGATTATGTCTAATTTGTCCATTAAAATGTGTTTATAGTATGGTACTTACGTACATAAATGTTGTCAAGAGGAAACAGTTGCCCATACCCACCCCTAAAAAAAATTTCATTAGAAGTCTGCAAGCATCCTGTATTCTTATAACTTAATTTCATTACATGTTTGTATATACACATAGGCCACGCCTACTTATTTTTCCTTAGCAGACTACCTCACCCCCTCCTTCACCCTTAGGAATAACTCGTTCCACACACACACACACATACACACACACACACACACAACACACATATATATATATATATATATATATATATATATATATACCCTTACCTTACCTTACAACCTTACAAAGGTTTCGCGCGATGATTTCTCATTTCGCGAAAGTCAAGCTTGTCGCCCCTCCTCTCGAGTTGGCCAGGTGAAGTAGTGAGTTGGATTCTTGCGCTCTCCACCTCACATAGCCAGGTACGCCCGGTTCATAGGGGATTGTTCTGAGCCAGGCGTCTAGTCTTCTTTTGAAGATGTCCACTGCAACTCCCTTCGTGTTTCTTAGGTCTTTGGGCAACTGATTAAACAGTTTTGGTCCTCTCACTACAAAACTATTTTCTTTCAGGGTTAAGGATGTTCCCTGTCTCGTTTTCAATTTGGGAATACGACACAGTCTATCGTTTCTACTTTCCACCGTTTTGGGGAGTTATAGGGTTCAGAGTAAGATTAGGGACTAGTTTCCCCATTATTTTCCAAGTGTAAATAATGGTGTGTGTGTGTGTGTTCTCCTTTCGAGTGAATGTAGGTCTAGTTCGCGTAACCTTTCGCAGTAATTTAGTTCTTCGCACCCATTGATCTTGGCTGTGAAACTTCTCTGGATCCCTTCCAGCTGTCTAATGTCTTCTTTTTTATATGGGGATGTTAGGACCGAGCAGTATTCCAATTTGGGTATGATCAGGGTTTTCAGTAGAGGAATCATTACATTCCTACCCCTTCGTTTAAAGGTTCTCAATATCTGTCCCGTTATTCTCTTTGCTCTGTTTACTGCTAACTTATTTTGTATTTCAAATTTCGCATCATCTGTCATTACAACTCCTAAATCTTTTGCTCTGGAATTTCTCTGAATTTCCTGTCCATTTGGGGTATAATATTCCATGGATTTTAGGTCTTCTCTGTTTCCATACTGTAATAGCTGAAATTTCTCTGTGTTAAACTTCATATTGGTGTCTTCCGTCCACTTGTAGATTCTGTTTATGTCGGTTTGTAGAGATCCTATGTCTTCTGGGTTTCTTATTTTTCTACTGATCTTTGTGTCATCCGCAAAGGATGTTACTGTGCTCTCTTTGGTAACGTCCTCATCTATGTCAGCATGATTATGAAGAGTAGTGGAGCTGGTACTGTTCCTTATGGTACTGAGCTGAGGACCTCTGATTCTGATGAAGATACTCCTTGTACTGTTACGACTTGCCGCCGCTCACTAAGGAAATTATATATCCATTTCCCTACTTTTCCTGTTATTCCCATATATTTCAGTTTATGTATTATGATTCCGTGGTCACACTTGTCGAACGCTTTAGCAAAGTCTGTGTATAGTACATCATAGTTTTTATTACTTTCAACTGAATCAATAATGTTGTTGTAGTGTTCCATTAGTTGTGATAGGCATGATCTACCTGACCGAAACCCGTGTTGGTTATCATTGAATTTTTTCCGAGTTTCCAAAAAGTCATAGATTTTCTGTCTAACTATTCTTTCAAATATTTTAGTGAGATGGGATGTAAGCGATACTGGCCTATAGTTTTTGGCCTCGGATCGATCTCCTTTATATACTGAGACTATGTTCACGCTCTTCAGGATTCCCGGTATTTCTCCCCTGTTTAGTGATCGTCTCCATATCCAGTGATTGCATTCTTGCAGTTTTTGATCAGTGTGGCATTCCATTTATCCGGTCCTGCCGCTGAGTGTGTTTTAAGTTTCCCTATGGCTTGTGTAATATCATCCGTCGTAAAGTCGAAATTCGTTATACTTTCCCCTTGTGGTTCTTCTTCAAAGAAAGCGTTTCTATGGCATATCAATTTGTCAGTTTCTGGGATAATAAAAGATGATTCGTATTGAGCTCTTAATATTTCAAATACTTCTTGGCCTCGAAAGTGGTTTTCCAATCTATTACTTCCATGCTGGATGTCACATCTTCCCAGTTTATAGCTTTGGAGTGAAAATTAAAAATTTCAATTTGCTTCTTTCTGTTGTGCGTGTTCTTTCCTTTCCTGTTGCCTTTATATTAGTTGTTATTTCAATGATGTTGTGGTCCGATATCATAGTTGTGGATATTTCTACATTATCAATTAGATTACTGTTGTTTGTGAATATCAAATCTAGGCAGTTGTTTTCTTGTGTTTTCTGTTATTTCTTGCGTTAACATAAATTCATCAGCTAGAGCTAGTAGCATTTTTATCTGCTCCTGGTCTTCTCGTGTGCCTCCCTTGCCCTGGTGTATACATATATTTTTTCCTATCCTTTTATATTTCATGAAAGGGAAATTAAAATCACCACAGAGAAAAATATTTAGGGTTGGAGAGTGTAGATCTTTTGCACCAAGTTTCTTACCTCTGTAATGGAATCTGAAAATTTTGAGGTTGGCGTGTTTGGGGGTCTGTACATTACAATTAGTACCATATTTAATTTTTCAATAATTTTTGCTGCTACACATTTTACGTAGCTGTTTGAGGTACTTATAGCCATTTCTGCTATGTGTCTTTCGCATGTGTAAATAGCACATCCTCCTTTACGTCTCATTGTTCTGTCGGCTCGAGGATGTTATAGTTGTCAATTTGTATTTCTTTTTTGTCAATACAGGACTCACAATTTTCATAGTTCGCCTGGCAGTCCTTTAGATGAGTTTCCCTGGGGCATGCAAAGTCTGCTCCGGCTTCTTACATGAGTCCTTTCAGGTATACAACTTTGTTCGTGGAATGGTTTGATTTAAGGCCCTGTATGTTGGCTAAGATTATTTTTATTTTTTCTCTTTCTTTTTCGCATACAGGTGGTTCCGATTTGTTTTCCAATGAGGGTACCGGTTTCGTTGCCGTGTGGTCCTCCGAGAATTTACCTCTTTTTATCTTTGTCGGTACCTGTTGTCCCGATAACGCATGAACTGTCTTTGTTCGTACCTTCTGTCTGGCTCTCGGATTCCTATATTTATATTTGTCAGCTGGTTTTGTAATTGCTGGATACTATTTAGCAGCTGAAATGTTTGGCTGCGTCTAAAAAATTGGCACTCTTCTTTGATGTTCGTTTTTTCTGTTCACTCGTTGCGTTCCTTTGAGGGTGGTGGTATCGGCATTTTTTTCCGTATTTGCAACTCCCATATCTTGCATAAGTGTTGCAGACCGTAAGATGGTGGAACATGCATTTCTTATCAAATTTGCAGTATCCACCTGTGTAATGCGTTTTGCATAATGTGGGATGTGCATATATATATATATATATATATATATATATATATATATATATATATATATATGCATTGCCCATCCCGATATCTGCAGTTCCCTTTCGCGTAGTATTTACATACGATATTTTCTACGCTTCTGCTTCTTTTCTTATTATTTTCAAAGTTCTTAATTTTGGCATTATCGCTATTTTTCTTTGGCTGTTTATTTTGTACGTTTTTAGTTATTATCTTTTTATCATTTCGCTCGTTGGACCGTTTGACTACTTCGCAACTTTTACTTATTTCTTTTCCATTTTATATTGTTTATATATATATATATATATATATTTAGGAGAAATCCAATGACAAGGAGAAATGTAAATGCCATGAAAAGTCTTCTTTAATGCGCAACGTTTCGAGCAATACGCTCATCTTCAGGCTGTTTAATAACAATGTGAAATTAAAATCAATATTGAATGAAAAACAAAACAGAAAATTTCTATAACCTATTCGTAAAGACAAATTTTAAAAGACTGAGAAAAGAGGGTTAAATTCTAAGTTATACAGATTTACATATAAAAATTAAGAAGTTATTTTTAAATACATATAGTAAATGTGAAATTAATACACTGGAAAAATTAACAATAGTACACTGGAACAATGGAACTATCTACCTTACACTGCAGTATCCGAGGCTGACTAATTTGAGCAGAGACAAGAACGGGAAACACGAGAGATGGCGAGGGCGATTGGGGAAGGAGGGATTATAAGGAATTGGGGAAGGAGGAGGGATCATAGCAAATTGAGAGGGACGGCAGATGAGTCAACATTCAGACTAGGGGACAATGCTTTAATGAAAAGCGATTCTAAAATTCTTAGTGAGTTGGGACAAGTATTACAACCAAGAATTTTAAAATTGTCTAAAGTGACATCAATTTTACATTTAATGCTGTGTTCACGAATACTCGAGGCTTCTTTAGTTTTTAAAATTTTACCTGTTCGGCCACTTATTCCCATATGCGAATAAAATCTAGCCCTGAGAGAGCGAACAGTGCTGCCGATGTAATTCCCAAGGAGACACCTGGGGCAGGTAAATAAATATACAACACCGCTACGCAACGAGTCAGGGGTTCGATCCTTCCTGAGAAAAAGCTACCTAAAGACGTTTTATTAATAAATATGATGCGGAAATCAGTATGATAAAAAAATTTCCTTAACAATTTTGTAAATTTAAGCTTAAATTCCTTATTCAAAGGACCCATTTCAGGTACCAAGAAATATTTTATATCCTTCGGCACTGTAATACATGGAAGTTGAGGGCTATAAACATTATTTAAGAAGGATCTAATTAGTTTGTCTACATATTGAACAGGAAAACTATTATTAGTAAAGTATGATCTTAGATTATTAAATTCATCATTAAGTAAGGTAAAATTAGAGGTCAAATTATATCCTCTGAACAGGAGAGTTTTAATACAAGACATCTTATAGTTGAAATCAGTAAAACTAAAAAAATTCATGCCCAAACCAGTGAAAGTGGGTTTCCTGTAAACTGATGTAGTAATAGAATCACCGTTTTTCGAAATTAAAAGATCTAAGAAGGGGAGGGAGCCATTTTGCTCAGTTTCCATTGTATACGTTATATTGGGGTGCAAAGAATTTAGGAAGTTAAAGAATTGTTGCGCTTGTACCGCATTATCAAAGACTGCTATCGAATCATCACGAAGCGTCGATAGAAAATTGGCTTGAGATGAGTGGGAGATTGTCTAAAAATTACACTTTCTAAATGAGTCATAAAAAAGTCAGCTGCTAACGGTCCGACTGGTGATCCCATCCCTACCCCATCAATTTGTTGGTAAACCTTATTGTTGAAAGTGAAATAGCATTGTTTGAAGACCAATTCTAAAAGTTCCTTAAAATGAGACAATGAAAAACCATGAAAATTATCAACTGAGCTAAAAACCCTATCTAAAATAATGGCAATAGTTTCAGATACAGGTACATTTGTGAAAAGTGACTTTACATCAAAACTGACAAAAAACTTTTTTGAATCGAAGTTTTTACCAAGGAGGTCTTTTTGGAATTCAAACGAGTTATTTATAGTGTAAGCATTTTCGCAAAGGGGGACAGGAGACGAACAACAAATTTTGCCAATTGAAAGGTGGGTAAGTTATACGAAGCTAAAATAGGACGGAGAGGTGTTCCAGCTTTATGGATTTTAGGCAGACAGTATAATTGAGCAAGATTAGCACCAGATACGAACAACTGAGAGTAAGTATCATTTTTTATTATCTTTAAGGACTTTAGTCGTGACAGAAATCTATTAACCTGGTCTTCTAACCTTACAATGACTTTATTTACAGGTTCTAGAATTTGTTTGAATTTAGTAAGATCACTTAGGATTTCATTAGTTTTGTTTATGTAGTCCGATTTATTCAAAATAACCACTCCGTTACCCTTGTCTGGTCTAGTCACAACAATCTCCTGGTTCTTTGCCAAATTCTTAATACACTGCAAATCACTCTTCCTAAATATGAAAGATTGAAATTTAAGATTTCTAAGTTTAAGAAAAAATTCTTGAGTTAAATTTGAGAACTGACATTTGAAATTATTGAAATCCCCCACATGGGGAACATTTTTCAAGCCATTGAAAAATTTTTCAAAGTAAAGAAAAAACGAAGGCTATATATTTGAAACAACGGAAGCTTAAATTGCAAACCAAGTGACAGTAAAAACTTTTCCCGAGGGGAGAGTGTGTAACTAGAAAGATTCGAAATTACCTTCTCTGAATTGAAAAAATTTGGTGAATTCATTCCCAAAGCCTTTAACTTACGTTCATGTGTTTCCAAGATGGTAGAGTGAAATTTTTCTAGTTCACGTTGTACAAGAGAAATTATTAATAAATAGTCCAACAACGACAAGGTATTTTTAAGAGTAGTTATATAATGCCCAAGAGACTTGTTATGCGAATCTGATATTTTGATTTTATAATTAATTTCATTATTTAATAAATATTCAGGGACGATTGATAAAATTCAGAGTCATATAGATTATCACGGTAGAGTTTGAAGTAAACAAATTTCGGGAAAATCCTGCAAGTCCGACACATTTCAAGAAAATAACAGTCCAGTTTTGACTTGAGAAACTTTCGTGAAGTCTTCCAAACATGGCGATAAGCCCTGAGGCCATCTTGTCCATACCTTGAATATATATAATCATGCGGGTTGCTTCTACAGAGCTTCAATTTAATATTTAGGAGAAATCCAATGACAAGGAGAAATGTAAATGCCATGAAAAGTCTTCTTTAATGCGCAACGTTTCGAGCAATACGCTCATCTTCAGGCTGTTTAATAACAATGTGAAATTAAAATCAATATTGAATGAAAAACAAAACAGAAAATTTCTATAACCTATTCGTAAAGACAAATTTTAAAAGACTGAGAAAAGAGGGTTAAATTCTAAGTTATACAGATTTACATATAAAAATTAAGAAGTTATTTTTAAATACATATAGTAAATGTGAAATTAATACACTGGAAAAATTAACAATAGTACACTGGAACAATGGAACTATCTACCTTACACTGCAGTATCCGAGGCTGACTAATTTGAGCAGAGACAAGAACGGGAAACACGAGAGATGGCGAGGGCGATTGGGGAAGGAGGGATTATAAGGAATTGGGGAAGGAGGAGGGATCATAGCAAATTGAGAGGGACGGCAGATGAGTCAACATTCAGACTAGGGGACAATGCTTTAATGAAAAGCGATTCTAAAATTCTTAGTGAGTTGGGACAAGTATTACAACCAAGAATTTTAAAATTGTCTAAAGTGACATCAATTTTACATTTAATGCTGTGTTCACGAATACTCGAGGCTTCTTTAGTTTTTAAAATTTTACCTGTTCGGCCACTTATTCCCATATGCGAATAAAATCTAGCCCTGAGAGAGCGAACAGTGCTGCCGATGTAATTCCCAAGGAGACACCTGGGGCAGGTAAATAAATATACAACACCGCTACGCAACGAGTCAGGGTTCGATCCTTCGCTGAGAAAAGCTACCTAAAGACGTTTTATTAATAATATGATGCGGAAATCAGTATGATAAAAAATTTCCTTAACAATTTTGTAAATTTAAGCTTAAATTCCTTATTCAAAGGACCCATTTCAGGTACCAAGAAATATTTTATATCCTTCGGCACTGTAATACTGGAAGTTGAGGGCTATAAACATTATTTAAGAAGGATCTAATTAGTTTGTCTACATATTGAACAGGAAAACTATTATTAGTAAAGTATGATCTTGATTATTAAATTCATCATTAAGTAAGGTAAAATTAGAGGTCAAATTATATCCTCTGAACAGGAGAGTTTTAATACAAGACATCTTATGTTGAAATCAGTAAAACTAAAAAAATTCATGCCCAAACCAGTGAAAGTGGGTTTCCTGTAAACTGATGTAGTAATAGAATCACCGTTTTTCGAAATTAAAAGATCTAAGAAGGGAGGGAGCCATTTTGCTCAGTTTCCATTGTATACGTTATATTGGGGTGCAAAGAATTTAGGAAGTTAAAGAATTGTTGCGCTTGTACCGCATTATCAAAGACTGCTATCGAATCATCAACGAAGCGTCGATAGAAAATTGGCTTGAGATGAGTGGGAGATTGTCTAAAAATTACACTTTCTAAATGAGTCATAAAAAAGTCAGCTGCTAACGGTCCGACTGGTGATCCCATCCCTACCCCATCAATTTGTTGGTAAACCTTATTGTTGAAAGTGAAATAGCATTGTTTGAAGACCAATTCTAAAAGTTCCTTAAAATGAGACAATGAAAAACCATGAAAATTATCAACTGAGCTAAAAACCCTATCTAAAATAATGGCAATAGTTTCAGATACAGGTACATTTGTGAAAAGTGACTTTACATCAAAACTGACAAAAAACTTTTTGAATCGAAGTTTTTACCAAGGAGGTCTTTTTGGAATTCAAACGAGTTATTTATAGTGTAAGCATTTTTCGCAAAGGGGGACAGGAGACGAACAACAAATTTTGCCAATTGAAAGGTGGGTAAGTTATACGAAGCTAAAATAGGACGGAGAGTGTTCCAGCTTTATGGATTTTAGGCAGACAGTATAATTGAGCAAGATTAGCACCAGATGCGAACAACTGAGAGTAAGTATCATTTTTTATTATCTTTAAGACTTTAGTCGTGACAGAAATCTATTAACCTGGTCTTCTAACCTTACAATGACTTTATTTTACAGGTTCTAGAATTTGTTTGAATTTAGTAAGATCACTTAGGATTTCATTAGTTTTGTTTATGTAGTCCGATTTATTCAAAATACCACTCCGTTACCCTTGTCTGGTCTAGTCACAACAATCCCTGGTTCTTTGCCAAATTCTTAATACACTGCAAATCACTCTTCCTAAATATGAAAGATTGAAATTTAAGATTTCTAAGTTTAAGAAAAATTCTTGAGTTAAATTTGAGAACTGACATTTGAAATTATTGAAATCCCCCACATGGGGAACATTTTTTCAAGCCATTGAAAAATTTTTCAAAGTAAAGAAAAAACGAAGGCTTATATATTTGAAACAACGGAAGCTTAAATTGCAAACCAAGTGACAGTAAAAACTTTTCCCGAGGGGAGAGTGTGTAACTAAAAGATTCGAAATTACCTTCTCTGAATTGAAAAAATTTGGTGAATTCATTCCCAAAGCCTTTAACTTACGTTCATGTGTTTCCAAGATGGTAGAGTGAAATTTTTCTAGTTCACGTTGTACAAGAGAAATTATTAATAAATAGTCCAACAACGACAAGGTATTTTTAAGAGTAGTTATATAATGCCCAAGAGACTTGTTATGCGAATCTGATATTTTGATTTTATAATTAATTTCATTATTTAATAAATATTCCAGGGACGATTGATAAAATTCAGAGTCATATAGATTATCACGGTAGAGTTTGAAGTAAACAAATTTCGGGAAAATCCAGCAAGTCCGACACATTTCAAGAAAATAAGTCCAGTTTTGACTTGAGAAACTTTCGTGAAGTCTTCCAACATGGCGATAAGCCCTGAGGCCATCTTGTCCATACCTTGATATATATAATCAGCGGGTTGCTTCTACAGAGCTTCAATTTAATATTTAGGAGAAATCCAATGACAAGGGAAATGTAAATGCCATGAAAAGTCTTCTTTAATGCGCAACGTTTCGAGCAATACGCTCATCTTCAGGCTGTTTAATAACAATGTGAAATTAAAATCAATATTGAATGAAAAACAAAACAGAAAATTTCTATAACCTATTCGTAAAGACAAATTTTAAAAGACTGAGAAAGAGGGTTAAATTCTAAGTTATACAGATTTACATATAAAAATTAGAAGTTATTTTTAAATACATATAGTAAATGTGAAATTAATACACTGGAAAAATTAACAATAGTACACTGGAACAATGGAACTATCTACCTTACACTGCAGTATCCGAGGCTGACTAATTTGAGCAGAGACAAGAACGGGAAACACGAGAGATGGCGAGGGCGATTGGGGAAGGAGGGATTATAAGGAATTGGGGAAGGAGGAGGGATCATAGCAAATTGAGAGGGACGGCAGATGAGTCAACATTCAGACTAGGGGACAATGCTTTAATGAAAAGCGATTCTAAAATTCTTAGTGAGTTGGGACAAGTATTACAACCAAGAATTTTAAAATTGTCTAAAGTGACATCAATTTTACATTTAATGCTGTGTTCACGAATACTCGAGGCTTCTTTAGTTTTTAAAATTTTACCTGTTCGGCCACTTATTCCCAGTCGGACCGTTAGCAGCTGACTTTTTTATGACTCATTTAGAAAGTGTAATTTTTAGACAATCTCCCACTCATCTCAAGCCAATTTTCTATCGACGCTTCGTTGATGATTCGATAGCAGTCTTTGATAATGCGGTACAAGCGCAACAATTCTTTAACTTCCTAAATTCTTTGCACCCCAATATAACGTATACAATGGAAACTGAGCAAAATGGCTCCCTCCCCTTCTTAGATCTTTTAATTTCGAAAAACGGTGATTCTATTACTACATCAGTTTACAGGAAACCCACTTTCACTGGTTTGGGCATGAATTTTTTTAGTTTTACTGATTTCAACTATAAGATGTCTTGTATTAAAACTCTCCTGTTCAGAGGATATAATTTGACCTCTAATTTTACCTTCTTAATGATGAATTAATAATCTAAGATCATACTTTACTAATTAGTTTTCCTGTTCAATATGTAGACAAACTAATTAGATCCTTCTTAAATAATGTTTATAGCCATCAATTCCATGTATTACAGTGCCGAAGGATATAAATATTTCTTGGTACCTGAAATGGGTCCTTTGAATAAGGAATTTAAGCTTAAATTTACAAAATTGTTAAGGAAATTTTTTTATCATACTGATTTCCGCATCATATTTATTAATAAAACGTCTTTAGGTAGCTTTTTCTCAGCGAAGGATCGAACCCCTGACTCGTTGCGTAGCGGTGTTGTATATTTATTTACCTGCCCCAGGTGTCTCCTTGGGAATTACATCGGCAGCACTGTTCGCTCTCTCAGGGCTAGATTTTATTCGCATATGGGAATAAGTGGCCGAACAGGTAAAATTTTAAAAACTAAAGAAGCCTCGAGTATTCGTGAACACAGCATTAAATGTAAAATTGATGTCACTTTAGACAATTTTAAAATTCTTGGTTGTAATACTTGTCCTAACTCACTAAGAATTTTAGAATCGCTTTTCATTAAAGCATTGTCCCCTAGTCTGAATGTTGACTCATCTGCCGTCCCTCTCAATTTGCTATGATCCCTCCTCCTTCCCCAATTCCTTATAATCCCTCCTTCCCCAATCGCCCTCGCCATCTCTCGTGTTTCCCGTTCTTGTCTCTGCTCAAATTAGTCAGCCTCGGATACTGCAGTGTAAGGTAGATAGTTCCATTGTTCCAGTGTACTATTGTTAATTTTTCCAGTGTATTAATTTCACATTTACTATATGTATTTAAAAATAACTTCTTAATTTTTATATGTAAATCTGTATAACTTAGAATTTAACCCTCTTTTCTCAGTCTTTTAAAATTTGTCTTTACGAATAGGTTATAGAAATTTTCTGTTTTGTTTTTCATTCATATTGATTTTAATTTCACATTGTTATTAAACAGCCTGAAGATGAGCGTATTGCTCGAAACGTTGCGCATTAAAGAAGATTTTTCATGGCATTTACATTTCTCCTTGTCATTGGATTTCTCCTAAATATTAAATTGAAGCTCTGTAGAAGCAACCCGCATGATTATATATTCAAGGTATGGAAAGATGGCCTCAGGGCTTATCGCCATGTTTGGAAGACTTCACGAAAGTTTCTCAAGTCAAAACTGGACTGTTATTTTCTTGAAATGTGGCGGACTTGCAGGATTTTCCCGAAATTTGTTTACTTCAAACTCTACCGTGATAATCTATATGACTCTGAATTTTATCAATCGTCCCTGGAATATTTATTAAATAATGAAATTAATTATAAAATCAAAATATCAGATTCGCATAACAAGTCCTTGGGCATTATATAACTACTCTTAAAAATACCTTGTCGTTGTTGGACTATTTATTAATAATTTCTCTTGTACAACGTGAACTAGAAAAATTTCACTCTACCATCTTGGAAACACATGAACGTAAGTTAAAGGCTTTGGGAATGAATTCACCAAATTTTTTCAATTCAGAGAAGGTAATTTCGAATCTTTCTAGTTACACACTCTCCCCTCGGGAAAAGTTTTTACTGTCACTTGGTTTGCAATTTAAGCTTCCGTTGTTTCAAATATATAAGCCTTCGTTTTTTCTTTACTTTGAAAAATTTTTCAATGGCTTGAAAAATGTTCCCCATGTGGGGGATTTCAATAATTTCAAATGTCAGTTCTCAAATTTAACTCAAGAATTTTTTCTTAAACTTAGAAATCTTAAATTTCAATCTTTCATATTTAGGAAGAGTGATTTGCAGTGTATTAAGAATTTGGCAAAGAACCAGGAGATTGTTGTGACTAGACCAGACAAGGGTAACGGAGTGGTTATTTTGAATAAATCGGACTACATAAACAAAACTAATGAAATCCTAAGTGATCTTACTAAATTCAAACAAATTCTAGAACCTGTAAATAAAGTCATTGTAAGGTTAGAAGACCAGGTTAATAGATTTCTGTCACGACTAAAGTCCTTAAAGATAAAAAAATGATACTTACTCTCAGTTGTTCGCATCTGGTGCTAATCTTGCTCAATTATACTGTCTGCCTAAAATCCATAAAGCTGGAACACCTCTCCGTCCTATTTTAGCTTCGTATAACTTACCCACCTTTCAATTGGCAAAATTTGTTGTTCGTCTCCTGTCCCCCTTTGCGAAAAATGCTTACACTATAAATAACTCGTTTGAATTCCAAAAAGACCTCCTTGGTAAAAACTTCGATTCAAAAAAGTTTTTTGTCAGTTTTGATGTAAAGTCACTTTTCACAAATGTACCTGTATCTGAAACTATTGCCATTATTTTAGATAGGGTTTTTAGCTCAGTTGATAATTTTCATGGTTTTTCATTGTCTCATTTTAAGGAACTTTTAGAATTGGTCTTCAAACAATGCTATTTCACTTTCAACAATAAGGTTTACCAACAAATTGATGGGGTAGTGATGGGATCACCAGTCGGACCGTTAGCAGCTGACTTTTTTATGACTCATTTAGAAAGTGTAATTTTTAGACAATCTCCCACTCATCTCAAGCCAATTTTCTATCGACGCTTCGTTGATGATTCGATAGCAGTCTTTGATAATGCGGTACAAGCGCAACAATTCTTTAACTTCCTAAATTCTTTGCACCCCAATATAACGTATACAATGGAAACTGAGCAAAATGGCTCCCTCCCCTTCTTAGATCTTTTAATTTCGAAAAACGGTGATTCTATTACTACATCAGTTTACAGGAAACCCACTTTCACTGGTTTGGGCATGAATTTTTTTAGTTTTACTGATTTCAACTATAAGATGTCTTGTATTAAAACTCTCCTGTTCAGAGGATATAATTTGACCTCTAATTTTACCTTACTTAATGATGAATTTAATAATCTAAGATCATACTTTACTAATAATAGTTTTCCTGTTCAATATGTAGACAAACTAATTAGATCCTTCTTAAATAATGTTTATAGCCCTCAACTTCCATGTATTACAGTGCCGAAGGATATAAAATATTTCTTGGTACCTGAAATGGGTCCTTTGAATAAGGAATTTAAGCTTAAATTTACAAAATTGTTAAGGAAATTTTTTTATCATACTGATTTCCGCATCATATTTATTAATAAAACGTCTTTAGGTAGCTTTTTCTCAGCGAAGGATCGAACCCCTGACTCGTTGCGTAGCGGTGTTGTATATTTATTTACCTGCCCCAGGTGTCTCCTTGGGAATTACATCGGCAGCACTGTTCGCTCTCTCAGGGCTAGATTTTATTCGCATATGGGAATAAGTGGCCGAACAGGTAAAATTTTAAAAACTAAAGAAGCCTCGAGTATTCGTGAACACAGCATTAAATGTAAAATTGATGTCACTTTAGACAATTTTAAAATTCTGGTTGTAATACTTGTCCCAACTCACTAAGAATTTTAGAATCGCTTTTCATTAAAGCATTGTCCCCTAGTCTGAATGTTGACTCATCTGCCGTCCCTCTCAATTTGCTATGATCCCTCCTCCTTCCCAATTCCTTATAATCCCTCCTTCCCCAATCGCCCTCGCCATCTCTCGTGTTTCCCGTTCTTGTCTCTGCTCAAATTAGTCAGCCTCGGATACTGCAGTGTAAGGTAGATAGTTCCATTGTTCCAGTGTACTATTGTTAATTTTTCCAGTGTATTAATTTCACATTTACTATATGTATTTAAAAATAACTTCTTAATTTTTATATGTAAATCTGTATAACTTAGAATTTAACCCTCTTTTCTCAGTCTTTTAAAATTTGTCTTTACGAATAGGTTATAGAAATTTTCTGTTTTGTTTTTCATTCAATATTGATTTTAATTTCACATTGTTATTAAACAGCCTGAAGATGAGCGTATTGCTCGAAACGTTGCGCATTAAAGAAGATTTTTCATGGCATTTACATTTCTCCTTGTCATTGGATTTCTCCTAAATATTAAATTGAAGCTCTGTAGAAGCAACCCGCATGATTATATATATATATATATATATATATATATATATATATATTTATTGATTTATTTATTACGAGATAATTTTTTTTATTTTGGTGGCCCCTAAAGTCTGTAATATCATTCATGTGAAATTGTGATGTTGGTGGTTGATAGGTTCTATTAGGTTGGTAGTTGGTTGTAGGTCTGAGGTGAGATACCCATGGGTAGGATAGGCTCTATTCGCTTAATTTTGAGATTTGGCACCCCTACCCCCCCGTACCCACCTTTCCTGGCCTTAGCGCCTATTTTCCAACAATGTTGCAGTAGGCTCTATTGGTTTATTTTTGAAGTTTGGCACCATTTTACGCCGCCCCCCCCTATCTCCCTTTCCTGGCCTTGGCGCAGCCTTTCCAGCAATGTTATATGCAAGTGCATTGTACTCTACTTCGATGTATCCATATTACTACAACTCATGCCTGATACTTGGGACTGGTTGCGTAGTTTATCCGAATACCAAGAAGAAAAATTTATTCATTATGAAGATTCAATTGATGAAATACTGAGTACACGAGAAAAATGCATGCACAGTGGGAATGTATATGAGGTGTGTTCACAAGTTCCCGAACTGGTTATGCTTCGCGCGCATCTCATGACGCGCATGTGCGTCATGTGATGCATGTTGTAGTGTGACTCAGTCTGTGTCCAGAGACGGTTACCGCTTGTTGGTATCGTATTTTGTTCTCTCGATATTTACTGTTTTGTGAAGTCATTTTGTGTTTTTTCACATTTTGTGCATTTGAATAATGGCTACCGTCGCGCACTTTCATTGCGATGACTGCTGTTTTGTTTCAACGTCATACACATATACCCACGTCTCGTCACCCTTAACGATGTTTTTGAGAAAATTTTCATCAAGATTGGCATGTTGAAGGAGGTCTTCAGACACAACAACACGTTGCTCTTTCTGCTCGGCAGTCAAGAGTCGTGGCACAAATTTGGCTGACACACGACACATCCCAAAATTCTCTCTGAGTATCGTGTGGCATGATCCTATCGAAATATCCATTTCGTCTGCGACTTCTCTGACTGTCAGTCTACGGTTCTTTCGAATCATTTCACGAACACAAGCAACAATGGCTTCAGTCCTTGAAGTGGAAGGTCGTCCCACCATTGCATTGCCCTCCGTCGACGTTCGGCCTTCCGTAAAGTGTTTGTGCCACTCAAAAGTGGTTGTCCGACTTAAGGCGTCATTGCCAAACGCTGTGTTCAGCATGGCATGGGTTTCAGAAGCGGTCTTGCCCAGCTTAATGCAAAATTTTATGTACACACGTTGTTCTTCAACAGTAGCCATTATTCAAATGCACAAAATGCGACAAAACACACAAAATGACTTCACGAAACAGTAAATATCGAGAAAACAAAATACGATATCAACAAGCGTAACCGTCGTTGGACACAGACTGAGTCACACTGCAACATGCATCACATGATGCGTATGCACGTCTTGTGATGCGCGCGCAACATAACCAGTCCAGGAACATTTTGAACACAACTAATGCATTCACTTTCATTATTTTTTCTATATTTTCCTCTTCAGCACTTTTTCCTGTCAGCTATGCATGACTGGCACAAAGGGAGGGGACCTTCTCTGCTCTTTACTGTAATTTTTCTACTTTATATGTATGAATACCTAACATGTAGATACGGTATGTATGGTATATGTGTTTATTTCACTTCTAAACTCCTTTTTCTTCATAGGCTAACCCATCTTAGTTTTTGTTGGTCTATATATAACATCTATAATCCTCTCTCTCTCTCTCTCTCTCTCTCTCTCTCTCTCTCTCTCTCTCTCTCTCTCTCTTTTTTATAAATTCAGGGAGATTTTCTATCATCCTAAAAGCAATAAAAGAGGGTGCGTTTACTGAAAGTAAAATTTGAAAGTGGTCGCAGTATTCGAACCAGGGCCGGATTAACCATTAAGCAAAATAAGCCCGTGCTTAGGGCATCAAGGGAAGGGGGGCACCACAGAAATTTTCCATTGTCGGATTTACCATGGATTTATTATACTATTATAATCGCGGCTTATAGCCTATAAGCTGTTGAAAACTGAATTATATATATTCATATATAGTATTTTTTTTTTTCATTGTTTGAATTTGTAGTGAACAACAACATTTTATTTTATGGTTTATTTTTGTTTATATTTTGAATTACATATATATGGGGCACCAAAATCTTTTAAGTGCTTAGGGCCTCTAAAGGTCTTAATCCGGCCCTGATTCGAACCCAAACATAATTTTCCAAGAAAAATAGTCTTCGAAGTATGGACGTCATACATCCAAACTCGGCCAGACTGAGAGAGCGGGATGAGAGCAGAACGAAATTATTTCTTTCATCAGCATCGAGAAGTGAAGAGTAAAAACGCGGAACGATCGATCGCGTGTAGGATTGTCTTTAAAATTGTTGTACGGGAAAGGAAAAATGAAAAATAATGAAGACAGACAGGCAGATAGAGAGTTAATTTAATAACTTTTTACCTACGAGTATTTTAGATACAACCAAATATTAAGCAGCATTATAAAGCTTAAATATAAAAAAATTTGAACACTTATCCATTTCAACATATCCTTCATCTTAGACGATACAACTTTTTTCGCTATTTTGCAAAAAATGAAACGCATTTTGGATTTGTTGCTGTGTGATTTGGTAGACAGTTTCAATTCGTGACCGCAGTTTTGCCACATTGCTTACTGACGTTTTGTTGTGTAAACGATGCTCTTTGCATGATCCTATAAACAGAAGTCCAAAGGGGCTAGGTCGGGTGAGTGTAGTGTTGGGAGTGAAAAAAGTCAGAATTTGTATAATTATTAATAAATGATAATATAAGGTAAACGTATTACAGAAATGCAGGATTTAAAAAATTTTAGTACGCCTGCCGGCACCATCTTAGGTCAGGTGATTGCGTTGCGGCAAGTCACGCTCCTTTATTTCCCATGACGTCAGGTTTTTTCTCCTGGCACGCTTGAACAGTGACCAATGATGAACGTCCACCCCAGAATGTTGTGAACACGAGAAATTATTTACACTGGACATCATAATTTTAATTATAAATAGGTAGTAATATAATGATAGGTTTAGTTATGTAAATAAACAATGTAAAATCAATATATTTAATTATAATTTTTAATATAGGAAACTTAAGATGTTGTTCTAAGTTCTAGATACTTGAATAAAGAAAATAAAGAAAATCTAGTTCGATGGAACACGACAACTGGAAAAGAAGATTCTGGAACGCCACAATAAGAAGTACAGCGCAACGCAAAAAAAGAGAGGGGTTCAGATTTAAGAAAGCTACATCGAAAATTAGTCTCACGAGAGAGAGAGAGAGAGAGAGAGAGAGAGAGAAGAGTGAGTTCGATTCGGGAATGTCAGCGCCTTAAAACTTTATCATTTTATTTCCATATTCAGTTTAATTTTAAAGTAGGCCGTGGGTAAGGGGGGCCTCTTTCCATTATGAAATTAGTAGCGTAATTCGAATTTAGTTTTCCTCTTCCGCAAGCAATTTCCCAGCTACCTGGCTATGTTCATCATATGAGGTTATTTAACAGTCGTTTTAAACATGTGAATTTTAATATTTTTCCCAGTGTGTTTTACCAATGTTTTATATATTTGTTTTATATGAGTTTCCTGTGTAGGCTCAGCCTTGTTGTGGTACTCAGCGAGACCTTATATAGTAAATTTGAAAACAAGGTGATTATAAATAGTGTATAGAGCCAATGACACTTAGTAGCCTCAAGTTAGTTTTGAGTGTTCTGAGTTCATTTGTTTTTTCTAGTTGAGTTACTTAATTGTTTATCATCTATTTGTTATCATTGCAGCTACATTAACCCCTTAGTCATCACCTTCGGCGTCACCTTCGCTGTTTTTTTACTTGATGAGCCACGAAAAGTTTTACTCCCTTTAGAAGTAATGGTTATGGAAGATTCCTTCCTCTCCCAACTCACTCTTTTATGAAAGTTTGGTTAAAAAATTATCTAACGACCAAACCATTGTAACCGGGAGCTGAGTCTTGTTTGGAAATTATTTGGTCTTTGGTCGTCAGATTTTAAGTTCTGCAGCATTACAAGGTAGTGCTCTTCTTTTTAGGTTGCCTCCTCAGAAGAGACAAGGCCAATAACCGGAGACTTTCTTCATGGAAGCAGCACACAGTGACCTTAGGAGAGTCTCTCGGATGATTCCAAAGCTCACTTGGTTATCGATTTTCCCACTGTGCCAATTATGGTGATTAACATTGCCAGTTCATCAGAAAATGTTAACAGCTCTGAAAAAGTAGGAATCCCTCTGATTTTCGTTAGAATTTATATGCAAAAGCGTAGCGTAGAGACATATTTCCCTCTCATTAAGACTTGAACAACTTGAATTTTGTAAGTATGTGTATTGCGCATGCACAGGGCCGGTGCAAGCACTAGGCAAACTAGGCAGTTGCCTGGAGCGGCAAATATAGGGGGCAGCAGAATTTGTGTCTGAACTATTGTGCTTTAACATCCTCTCTACATCATATTAAAGGAAGTGTGGTGAGGAGCGCTGCAGCGTGGACAGTCTGGCAACTGTCCAGGCGGACAGTTGCCACGGGTTATATTTGTCATTTCAGAGTTTACAAATACTGTGTTAGTTAACGAATGCATTTCAATATTATTTTTCCATTAATAATTCTACATAACATTTAAAATAAATTATAAAGAAAAATCATAAAATAAACACCACTTCGTGGATGGAAAATCAGTACAATGAAGGATGAGGCGGCTGTCCTCGTTCCGCTACTGGCGAAGATAGTTCCGCAGCTTTTCTTGCTATATATATTGCTAGACAAGAGCACGAACTATTCAACAGTTAAAAAACATACTGTACAACAAAATATATCATCATCAATAAGGGTGTTTTAGGTAACGTTCATTGAACTGTAGCTTACGTGATCGAATTAACATATCAACACCCGAATGACACGCACTTTGAACATTTATTGTCTTCATAACAAATCAAAAATAATCTTGTACTGTAACAAACTTTTGTTACACCCTGTACAAATAGGAATGGGTAAGAGAAGGAATTTTTTTAAGGCGTCTCTCGGAGGAACAGTATTCAATACCCATTTCATAAAAATACCCAAGGCGTTGCACAAGATTATTCTCGAACTAACTACACGAAAATAATTTGAGGTTTCGAAATTTTCAGTATATTTTCCAGCCATTTTTCTTTAGAGAACTATTTCCGCAGTTGTACTTATCAAATTCTTTATTATAGATCTCGCAGTGCAAAAAAATATACTCACTCACGAATTCATTGCTTAAAATCACAAAAATTTCAAGTTACACGAGAAAAAAAAGTCTCTTCCTACGAAACCTGACCAGTGAACAATACCTGGCTTTTAAGAAGTTCTTCGCGTGAGGAGACATCGTTCGGGAATTTGGGTTTTTGAAGGGTCTGCGTGAACATCCGAAGGGCTCCGCAGATCTCCTGAATGTTGGCGCTGAATTTCTCCATCGCCTGTAATTTATGAAGAGATCGTTATACATTTGCGGGATTACAGTTGGTTTACAGAGAATTTCACAGGAAAATGGAGCATTGTTTGAAACTATAGGAAGCTTTACAGCATGGAGACTGTAGAGATAGCAATGTTGCAGATTTGTGTGGTGAACTGCAATCAACTGACCGACGACTGCCTGAACGTACGTCATCGCAAGATGGCTTGAAATTTGTTTGTGAATATAAATTGACAAATAGTCTTCCCAATAAGAGGAGTGATCAAAAAGTTCTCGGCCTGACAATGAAAGACGAGTCAAGTTGATGGTTTTTATTATTTTCCTACATAGTCTCCTTTTAGGGGTATACATTTCATCCAGCGTTTTTCCAGCTTCTGGATACCGTTCAAAAAGACGTCTTCATTTTGGTTTTCTAACCAGGCATTTACAGCTGACAAGACTTCATCATCGTCCAAAAATCTCTGTCCACGGAGGTGTTCTTTTAACTTGGGAAACAGATAGAAATCACTGGAAGCTAGGTCTGGCAAATATGGAGGGTGATCAAGCAATTCGAAGCACATTTCTTTGATGGCAGCCATCCATCGCAACTGCAGACTTGTGAGCAGGAGCATTGTCCTGGTGAAACAGGACACCTGAACTGAGTTTCCCTCGTCGCTTTTGCTTGATGGCTTCGCGTAGTTTTCTTATTAGCCGTGTATAGTAATCACCTATAATGGTGGCTCCTTTATCAAGGTAGTCAATGAGCACAACTCCATTTACATCCCAGAAAACAGAGGCCATGACCTTTCCAGCTGATGCCACAATACGAAACTTCTTGGGAGTTGGTGAAGACGGGTGTTTCCAAGACATACTTTATTGGTTTGACTCTGACTCGAAATGATGAATCCATGTTTCATCCATAGTAATAAACCTAGATACAAATTTTTCTGCATCTTGCTGGAAAAGGTCCAAACATTGTCTTGAAATTTGAACTTCAGTTCAGTCATATTCTTCATAGAGAGATATTTAATGACGGCGCGTATTTCAACTTTGTCCATTTTCATAAAGGTTATCACACTGCTTCACATTACAACCTGTAAAACAAAAAATATTTTGATTAGCGTTTTTATATTTTATGCATATATTTAATAATAGTTCTACACCTTATGGTGTAAATTTAATCTCAAAATACACATTATATCTAGGTCAGGTCGTGAACTTTTTGATCACCCCTCGTACATTTATTGTTCTTCGCATCCTCTTGACGTCCCCGTCTCGGTGGTCGGTGGTGAACGAAGCTTTTCAAAGCTAAAATTAATTAAAATCTATATTCCTTCTTCAATGATGCAAGAAAGACTCGTCGGATTGTCCACCGTGTCAATTGAACACGAACTTGCGTTCTCGAGAAACGTGTTTCTACGTTTTCCAAACTCAAAGCAGGAAAAATGAAGTTTTGATTCTGTTTTTTCTTAGCAGCATTGCCCTACGATCTTATTACATAGTTTAATTAAAATGCGTAGACTATACTCTCTATCCAGAGCCACTAAAAGCTGTAGAACAATAGATACAGTACTTACGAGTGTCATTGTTTTGATTCAAGTTAAACAAAACCAATGCATTTAGATTTTTAACTTCGTCTGGTAATTACATATTTCACTAAACATGGAACGGGGAGAGGGGTTGCACAGCTTGAAGGTTTGCCTAGGGTACCAAATACATTCGTACCGGCCTGCATGCAACTTCACCTTTAATATTTCACGCACTGTAGATATCAGAATATTCATTTCCTTTGAAACACAAGTAAGCAATTTTCTTCAGCTCTTTTCAAGTGCATCTCGAACAGTTGTTAATTTTTTTACCGACTGTTAGTCTAATCGGAACGTTTCTCATCATTCACTGACCATGTTTCCTTAAAATGTTCATTCATATCTTTTGACTTGAATTATTTGGTAATCAGTTCTGGGCTTACATTTTACTTTTGCAACATATTTAAAGTGAACTAACCTCAAGGCATAATTTACTTTTCTTCAACTGAGCAAATTAGGTCAAAGATCTAGTCTAGTCTTATATCAGCTTTAGGGGATTAAGTTTTATAATGCCGTTTACTGTTATATCTCTAACATGTGAAAATAGTTTTAAAAAAACATTCAAGTATATATATATATATATAAATGAAAATGAATGAAAATTAAAAAGTTTATTTTCATTTATATATATATATACTCCTTCACTGTTTTTTTAAAAAAAGTATGTATACACATACACTTACTTACCTAAAGTAAGTAACTACATGAACACAACAAATTTAATATCTTGTCCAGCCAGCGCTGTTATCTATGACTCCCTGCAGTCGATATGGTACAAAAGCATGATTATATACCAACTGTTGATTCCTCCTCAGCACTTCCCACTTCCTAAATGTATGTTGTAAAAGCTGGTCCGTTGTTCGTTCCTTCGCTGGTTCCCACACATTTACAATATTGGCCCATATCTCGATGGGATTCATATCACAACCCTTACTTTGCCAATCCAGAAGGTCGATATTTCTTTGCTCAGAGAACCAGCGTGTGACGATCCGTGCTGTGTGAATTGGGTACCTGTCTTGCATAAAAATGATTCGCTGAGGAAATGGCAAAGCATATGCATGCACAGAAGGAAGTATAACCTCTTCGAAAATTTCTATATACTCGTCTGCAGTAAACCTGCCTTCTATTTTGGTGAGCTCTGCTACACCATACTGATAAATCTATCCCCACATGTTACAGGTGACATGACCGCTACGTGCTTCCTCATAGATTTGCTCTTGAGTATATCGTGTATTATTCCTCCTCCAACAATGAAGACGGCCATGGGATGTGCAGGAAAAGGTCTTTTCGTCGATAAATATCACTCGGCTCCAAAAGTCAAGTCCTTTTTCAACATGTTGCTGTGCAAATATATATATATATATATATAAGAATTTCTTTTCAAAGAAGTAATAAAATCTATACTTTATTAATCTTGAAGACTTTGAAGTCTGGAAGCTAAAACATCAAAGACTTGGAAAGAAAAACTTGTAAATAATGAGCAGACCGGTAATATGTATAATGATATTTGATCTTAATATTCTTAATATTTTAGCTTAGTATTCTTAATAATCTTTTGATCATTAACCCTTGAAAGCCAGCGTGGCCTATTACAATAAAAAAACATTTGTTGTTCTGGAAATTGTCTTTTATTGTACGCAAATTAATTTTTATTACTGTTTGGTAAAAAATAGTGTTTAAATCAACCTATAAATGTAATTTTCTCTGTGAGTTTAAACCCCACACTAGTCGCTATGTGTGCGATCCCACATTGGCCTTCTAGGATTAAAGGGGGAGAACTCAAAGCCACGTATGGGAAAGCACAATAATAATAATAGTAATAATAATAATAATCATAATAATAATAGAGTATTCTTGTTTGATGGGGTTGTGTAGCTTTACGTGGACATCATGTGGATGCAGAGGACGATCTCCCATGAATGGAAATTCCCCCAAGATTTTCCTGGAAGTGTTGGCAAGCTTTCAAGGGGTGGGGAAAGAAAGATCATTAGCAACTTTATCTTGGCGTCTGCTTGAATTTTGGAGTTAAATTCTACATCCCCGAACTTTTCTTAACTGAGATACATGTTCAGTTTACTCCTTCCTTATTTGCTCCATTGCTGAATTTATTAATATAAATAGATAAGATAGAGCAATTTCCTGAATAGATGTAAAGGGTGATCCAAAATGGTGTTAAAACATACTGCAATAAATCATATTTGTGAACACCTTTTTTGGATCATCCTGTATTTAAGATTTTAAGTAATGTACTCATAAACAAAAACTTGGAATTAATTTAATTAATTTCATTCATTTATTCTCTGTAAAAGAAAAGACCTTTGGATACAGAAAACCCACAATCAAAACCTGTTGTTTCCTCACAATATATTGTTATAAAAGTTCATTTATTTCAAACAAATATGAATCATCATTGGTTACAAAAGTCAGGTTACACTGGCCGAAAGGTATACTCGTACGTGTGGCATAGTGTATTCCGACTTTTGTAACCAACTGTACAATCTAAAGAGCGCATACCCTTATATACTGTAATTCATGCACCACCTTGTATTTACTAGTAGAATACACGCAAAAATGAAGAATGCAATGCAATTGCATGCAATATGATCAATAAATTATTGTTGCCATGTTGCAACGGCAGAGCCATGCCACACTAGAAGGCACTGGCACAGTGCCAAGGGGAAGGGGTATGCAGGAAAGGGGGAGAAAAGAGGGTAACAGGAAGGGAAGGGTAACCTAGGGTTACCAAACGTCTGGCAAAAGGAGAAAATGTCCTCCTTTTCAATCTCATGTCCTCTGTCCGGCAGGCATTTTAAATATGTTGATATTGTTCGGCTTTTTACCTAGATATGGTCCAGACTTAAAAATGAGCTTCACAGAAGCTCAAATGACCCAATTAATACCTGACATGTCCTCCTTTTGCCGAACGTCTTGTAACCCTAGAGTAACCTAACCTAGCAGCTCAGGCCCACAAAGGTATATATATATATATATATATATATATATATATATATATATATATGAAAATTATTTCACAAAAATAACACGTGAAAAATATTTATGATGAATAAAACCACCATTCTGTGTTTCTTTTCCTTCGTGGTTTTATTCATCATATATATATATATATATATATATATATATATATCAGTGATGTAGGTCTCGAGATCGGTCTCGGTCTCGAGACCGATCTCGAGACCAAATTTGCAGATCTCGATCTCGATCTCGGTCTCCGCTATTTAGATCTCGGTCTCGATCTCGGTCTCAACAGACGCGGTCTCGGTTTTTCTCCCCGAGACCTTTCGAGACCTCTCGAGACCGTAATGAAAAATACATGTTATTGGCATACTCATGATGGTGGCTTGGTTGAACAGACACAATTCAGAATGTTTATGAAAGTTTGTAAAAGTAAGGGACTCTAGGTATTCACTAATCAGTCACCCTGTTTTGAGTTGCCACGTTTGTCTTGCGGGGGTGTGTGGGTCTGGATTTTTTTAGGTTAGCGCTACAAAAAAATTTGCCCCCCCTCCGCCCCCGTCAGATTAATTTTATTGAAAATGGAAACACTAAATAGAGAATTACATATATTATATATATAAGTATATATTATAAGGCCAATTAGTGTTGCCAAACGGCGTGTCAACCTCTGTGGCGTGATAAAAACGATTATTCTCCCATCCAATATGTATTCGAAAAAATAAAATGCTTCACACAAAAATAATGCAAGAAATACAGCATAAAGAAAACAGTACCGATAAATTCAATAAAGCATAGAATAACTCGACAACCCTTCACATCACTTATATTTACAACGTACCGATTCGTAGAACAAATTGCAATTGCCAATTGTAAATGTTAAAAAATGACGTCATCAATGATGTCACGGCGGAACTTTTATCACGCCACACCTCCCCTTAAGCTGAATTTATTTTGTTTCCTAAACAGTTTTTGGCACGTGCTGTTAGTGACAGTGTGTAGTTTAGTTTTGTATTCCATTTTATTAACTGTGTAGTGTATTCAGTTTGACTTATAGATTTGTAAATAATCATACTAAAATATGTCTAATCGGTCAGCCGTTATAATTTTTGGCTATAAAAATCGCAAAGACAATGTTGGAAAAGGTGATGGCCACAAAAAAAAACATGGCATTTTGCAAATTTTGTGGCATTTCCATAACTGATAATGGCAAAATATCAAAGCTATCGGTCCAAGCAGAAGAACGTTGAAACTGGGAAGATTTTGAACCGCACGGAACAGTTGCGGCGGTACCTCTTAGAGATCGATGAATCTCATATTTTAGACAACTGCTCTCCAATAAAGTTTTGGCACCAGAAAAGGGATAAATTCCCATCACTGGCCAATATTGCCATGACTGTTTTAACAGTGCCTGCCTCTAGTGCTCCAATTGAGCGTGTATTTAGCCATGGAGACATAATAATGAGGCCCCACAGAAGTCGAACTTCAGCAGATCTTCTGTGCATGCTGATGTTCGTTAAGTGTAATGAGCACCTATCATGCTTTAAATAAATGCACAAGTCAAACTGGGTAGTGGGCACGTTCATTGAACCTTCTGTAACAGATATAAAAGAAGTAAATAAATAAAAAGTACGTATATACCATATGTCCCACAAAAAAGTACACCCAACTTTAGATTGTACTAACTCCTCCAAAAATTGAGATATTTTGGATCTGTTTGTTTGATTTAATATAGCAAATTATTCTTTGTTAACGTTCAAAATTTATTCATGTTTAAACGATTTAGTGTTTAAGCATCTGCTTTTAACTGAAGGGTACAGCAAAATGGGTTGCGCCGAATGATCATTTCTCCCAGCCAGATAGCTCCTCTTGCTTTAACCAATGTGCTACTTTTTACGTCGAAGGATATTGCAAATATTTTTTTTAAATAATTCTAACTTTTGTATCTAAGATACGAGTCATACATATAAATGAAGAATCTGAATTACTAAATTTATAAATAACTTTGAAACCCTTATCAAGCAGTTTACACGAAGGCAGCGCGTTCTCATGGTCACAACTTATCTGCAAACTAAAAGCTTAAAACAAGTTCAGAATACCTTCGAACTGCAATTTCCCGATAGAGCTTCTCCAACTAAACATACAATTTTGAAGAATGTTCGGAAATACAAAGAAGAAGGAACGGTCCTCAATTTGAACAAAGGACGTTCAGGCCATCCAAAGACGGCAAGAACAGACGAGAACATTCAGCATTCAGCCCTGACTTGACCCCGTGTTATTACTTTTTATGGGGTCATTTGAAAAATAGAGTATTTGCATCACAACCTATCAATTTAGATGATTTGAGGACTCGCATCACAGCTGAAATCAACTTGTTAAAAGACAATCCAGATCTTATCAAAAGAGTGATGGGGAAGATGAGAGCTCGACTCCAGATTTGTATCGATAGGAATGGCGGTCATGTTGAAAGAAAACGAAACTAAGCATAACTTTTGCAATAAGGAATAAAGAAAAATCTGCTTTGTATCTTATTAAAATTATGTTAAAGTATCTATTATTATGTATTTGTCTTTTCATTACATCGATAGCACACATTATTTTTTCATTCACCAATTTTGCGCAATCCATTTTGTTGTACCCTTCAGTTAAAAGCAGATGCTTAAACACTAAATCGTTTAAACATGAATAAATTTTGAACGTTAACAAAGAATAATTTGCTATATTAAATCAAACAAACAGATCCAAAATATCTCAATTTTTGGAGGAGTTAGTACAATCTAAAGTTGGGTGTACTTTTTTGTGGGACATATGGTATATATATTCATTTGTTAATTTATAGGCTACACGTTTTGCATTCAACACACTACATCTGAGAAAGTAGTTATTAGTTTATTAATATACTTATAGTCTAATTTCCAGAGTAGTGTAAAACAAATTGAAAGGGCATGAGCTTGGTCTCGATCTCGATCTCGGTCTCGAATTTTAAGGGTCTCGATCTCGAAAGGTAGATCTCGATCTCGAACCTTTGATCTCGGTCTCGATCTTGGTCTCACAGGATCAGGTCTCGGTCTCGGTCTCAGTCTCGAACTTGGTGGTCTCGACTACATCACTGATATATATGTATATATATTATATGAATTATGTATATGTGTGTATGTATGTTTGTATGTGTGTATATGAATTGTATGTGAATATATGTTTGTATGTGTGTATAGGAAAAATAAAATAAATATCCATCCACTGAAGCGTTTTGCAGCAGAGTGGGATCTTCCCTGACCCTTGAGTGGCGTTGGAAGCCATTAGCAGCCTGTCCTGCTGGCAGGGGGTCTAAGCCATATTATATATATGTGTATAAAACTGTATATATATATATATATATACACACACACACACACTCATTTCCTTTGACTATACAAAATTTACCAGGGATGGGAAACTGATAAATTTTTAAGTCCAGTTTTCGATTTCAGTTTAAATTTGCAAAATATCGATTTCAGTTTCGATTTCAGTTTTTAATTTTTTTTTCGATTTGAGTTTATTTTTCGATTCGAATTTTACATTTTTCGGTTCGATTCAATTTAAATTTCGAGTCCAGTTTTTTTCAGATTTCTTTAAGAATTTCTTTGTACTATTTATATTATTTTTTTGGGGGTATCCTATTGACAAATTCAGATTTAATTTTATATTTGTATTTGCATTCGATTTCTGTTTTTCAAAGAGAGAATTTGCTGTAGTACCTATCTTTACTTTTGTATGGTTAAACATCTAAGCATCTATAGCCAACTGAATCAGCACGAAACACTCATCTTTTTGCTTTTAACTTATTCGCTTCATTTCTTTCACATAAGGTTTTTATTTAACAAAAACTTTCAATTCGAAATGTTTTATTAATTCGTACACTTTTTAAATTTTAAAGCACACGACATGTATAAGATATATAAATCATAGTATTAGAAAGGGAAATAAAACAATTAAATGCACTCCTGTTTATGATATACAAAATACAAATACCTCGTAAACTCACATGTTAAAATTAGAGCGAACAATTAAAATATTGTCAATGTTTTTGGGCAACATATTGTTTCTTTGAGGACATAAAATCAATCTGAAAAGAGAAAAAAAGCCGTTCCATACTAACGGAACTAAAACTCGTTCCACATCGAATTAAAGGATAAGTGGATAATTTAAATCCATTCAAATGTTAAGTCGCAAAAAAAAGAAAATGATTCACGTTATTTACATTTTTTTGCAATCCAAATGCTCCTCAAAACTGAAACGCAAAACTGTTATTTTTAATGTATTTGAATTCAGATTTCAGTTTTTGATTGTTTTTCAATTTCTGTTCAAATTTCGATTTTAGTTGTAAGAATTTTTTTCATTTCCGAGTTTTTTTCGATTTCAGTTCATAAAATAATATCGGTTTTAGCAGTTTATCGATTCCAGTTCGATTCAGTTTCCCATCCCTGGTATTTATATTATTAATTTTGGCTTCAACTCTTTTGGCTGCACACACACACAAACACACACACCCACACATAGTGTAGAGGAAAATAAAACACACGTCTACACACTATTTATTTAATATTTCGTCGCCAAATTTCCCTGATAACGGCTTGAACCCAAGCCAAATACGCGTTTCTCTTATATTTATTATTTATTTATTTTGTACCGTGCTTATTTAGGTGTCAACGCTAGTATATATCTTTTTTATTTTAAACGCGTCAAGCTTTCGTGAATTGATAATGATTTGTATCTGAAATATAGTAAAAAATGTTTCTTAATCGGCGATGAATGCGTATTTAATCCCGACTCTCTGGCAGCACTGTTGCAATTTATTTAAACCTATATATCTGACGAAGATATACTGAATTCCAGGGTATTTTAAACGTTTCTACAGATGCGCATCACAACATTTCGGTGGCTTAAAAACAAACAGTTCATTTCCACACACACACACACATATATATATATTCTAAATAAACTGTAAACAAGTGTACAGAATTAGGTTCCCTTTTAATCTCTGCACATTTCACTCTCTCTCTCTCTCTCTCTCTCTCTCTCTCTCTCTCTCTCTCTCTCTCTCTCTCTCTCTCTTATATATATATATATATATATATATATATATATATGATGCAAACCCAGAGGAAAAAAGAAAAATGATTCCAAATCCTTTCATGTATTCAGAAGTACACCTCGTCAGGGAATGAAGGAAGAGGGCGAGAGACGAAAATATATACAATTATACATATTTACAACGGGACAGAAAAATAAAAAGATTAGCAAATGATTAACAAGAGTTGATTAAACCCTGCTTTCTCCAGAGAACTTCGTTTCAAAAAAGAATAAATAATTTCCTGATATGCTTCAAGAAGAATCGGGGAACCGTCAGATAATTTAATAAGTTTTCACAGAATCCTCCGATCCACTATAAGAAGAAATCGGAGTGTAGTATAAAAGAAACTACTACGATTCTCAACACGATACCTACTAACCCAGACTGAGAAAATCCGTTGCTGCCACCGAACCAGAATCCCCCTCAACCTCGAACCACACAAGGCCATAGACGGAGGGGTAACATATATATATATATATATATTACAGGATAACTGCCCTGTTCATACTGCCAGGATCAACAGACGGTGGTTTCAGGAACAATGAGATGTCGAACTGCTGAACTGGCCCACCAAGGGGTATGACTAAACCCCATTGAAAATGTGTGGGCAAATGTGGTTAACGCTTGATAGTCTGGGCAGGAGCGGACATCTCGGCACCTGCTGGAACACACCATGGTAGAATGGGAACTTTTTCGCAGGAACCCACAAGTCATCTACCACGTGACATCTCTTCCAAATAGGCCAAATAGGAGAGGTCATTAATAATAGTCAAAGATGGACCAGGTATTGTGTAATTGTGTATAATAATGTTATGGTTGTGATGTAGTCAGTATATATTTATTTACTTGAACAACTGTCAGTTCCTTATAATTTGAACATTATTTTGTATGTTCTTAAGAAAATCCCTAAATTTAATTGATTCATGTTTATGTTTGCAATAAAAAACTGAACTGTGTTATCATTATGTCTCCATGGATAGACCTTTTTCTGGATAATCATTTGTTGATAATGCATGAACTTTAAACAAAAATGTTATTGCCTGGAGGAAAAGTCGATACTACAACTTATCTTACACTTTTACTATAACATGTCCACATCAAAATCCTATGATGGAAAGTTTTTAAAGTATCTCACGTTTGTGAAATAACCTCACTACTTTATTCCCTAAATGTAGAAATAATATATGAATAAAATACATAGTCGTCCTAGCATTACCACCAAAACTACAGTGAACAATATACTGTATTTATTCTATCACTGGTTTTCAAAAAATAGAGGTATTATTATGACAATACCTGAGAGGGGAAGGAGGAGAGGGAGGGAGTGAGGTGTGGGGAGAAAGAGGGACTGCGTTGTTTTCGCATCTCGGAGAGGGTGGAGCGGAACTATTATGGGCGACTGTATATCCGAATAAATCCCGTTCATATTAGCAGGACCATCATACCCTTGACCATAACACTTCATTAAATCTATTTTTTTCTCTTCAACAAAATTAACAATTTTCTTTTCTAATCCAACAGCATTTTGATCGATAAATAATTTGGTGAAATCCTAAAAATGATTTCTCTATTTTGATGTCATGAGGGAGTCAATTTCTACCGGTATCTATTTGAACATATCGAAAAATTAGACTAATTTGATCAGTTTTTGAAATGTCTTGCGTTGTATCTATAATCATTGAGAAAATGGTGCTGATTTAACTTCATCAATTATTTCTGTTTCAATTTTTTTAACTATCAGACTAATTATTTCATCTTGTATTTGATGACTAAGATATTTGACTAATCCTTTTTTCTTTTCAAGTAGCTGTTTCAGAACAAGATCATATTTGGCAAGTAGTTGAATGATTGAAAGACAGTTTCCACTGTTAGGTTTATTTACTGTATGTTTTCTCTGTGTCCTCTGAAAGGTAAATTACAAGAAGCCAATGTTAGTGTTGTATTAATTACTCGTTCTAAAACATTATTCCAAAATTTTGTTACTTTTTATATTTCATTTTCATTTTGTGCATCTATAGTTTTGTTTGAATGCCAGTTTTGTAACGCACGACAAGCATCAAGATGTACGCATGAAGTTTCATGGATCTGAATTCTATCACTCAAATGTTTCTAGTCTCTGATGCCTTCAACCCAAGCTTCATTAAAAGAACAGCCACGATCTGCAACTAACCAACATGGTTCACAATGGACACTATTTAGCAAAGATGAATAGCATAACCAAGTTCGAGGTAAAACTGTTCCAGCCTTAGATATTTTAGAGAAATAACTTTATGAAAAACATCGACCCTTCTGTTTCTTATCCTTAGGAAACGGCCCATTAGGTCTGCATAACCCTGTTGATATAATTAAACGTTTTAACTCACGTTTATCTGTGTAGAATTGCCCTAAGTGTGTCGACGGTAATGAGTAGATGTTTTTCTTGACACTCTTTCATATTAAGATGAAATTTATTCAAATTCTTTTCATTAGGATCACTGAATTCATTTTCTTTTGTTCCTGCTACCTCTGAGATCCAGAATATTATTGGTAAATTAAAAAATACCAAAAATAACATTCCTAACATTCCTGTACCTATATTGAAACTTGTTAAAGATAAGATATCTGTAACTTTGGCTAAAATTATCAATCAAAGTATTTCCAAAGGAATATTCCCATCATTGCTAAAAACTGGTTGTATAACACCCCTTTTTAAAGGGGGTGACCCTACACTTGCAACAAATTACAGGCCGGTGTGTTCATTATGTGTTCAGCAAAGTTTTTGAAAAAATTGTTAAAAGTAGAATGCAGCGATATTTAGAATCCTACAATTTATTATTTCCAAATCAATATGGCTTCCGTAATAATAAAACAACGGAAATGGCTATTTTAAATCTTATGGAAAATGTAAATATAGCTAACGAGAACAAAGAAATAATGATATCAATATTTATGGATTTGAGTAAGGCGTTTGATGTAATAGACCATAATATTCTACTTAATAAATTGTATTGTTACGGCATTAGAGGAGCAATCAGTGATTGGTTTAAAAGTTATTTGTCCAATAGATATCAACTTATATCAGTAAATAAGGTTTGCTCAACTAAGGCGCTTGTCAAACATGGTGTGCCACAGGTCTCAGTTCTGGGTCCACTGTTATTTTTATTATATATAATGACCTTCCACGTTCATCTGATATACTGAACTTCATAATGTTTGCATGATGATACAACTGTCTCTTTTTCTTGCAAAGATGTTAATACAGCTAAGAATATATTTCATTCAGAATTTATCAGTGTAATGAAATGGTTGACCACCAATAAACTCTTCCTAAATACCAGTAAAACAAATTTCATGATTTTTATTAATAAAGAAATGTATATCTTGATGAACTTAATGTTAATGAAATCGCCATAAAGGAGTGTACTGTACTGTAACAAAATTTCTTGGTGTAATGCTAGATAAGAATTTGCAATAGAATGATCATGTAAATTATATCGCGAAAAAGATTTCAAGGAGCGTTGCTATAATGTTTAAACTTAAAAATGTAGTCCCTAAACAAGTTTTATTGACTCTTTATCATACTCTTGTTCTTCCTTATATAACATACTGCACCCTTATTTGGGGAAACTCCGCTAACAATGCATTAAATGGTATCTTTGTCATCCAAAACGAGCAATAAGGTTATCTGATGCTGATTTCCTTGATCACTCTAGTGCATTATTTAAAGAGCTAAACCTACTAAAGCTCAACGATATAACCAAACTGGCACATTTTATTTTTATTTACAAGTGCAAGAACAAAATCATTAATTTGCAATGGGTAAATAGATATTTTGTAACTCATCAAGAAATCCACTCGTCTCAGACCAGAAATAGATGAAAGCTTGTTATACCTCAATTTAGATTGTCTTCATCTCAAAAACTACCCATTTTCATTGGACTGAAACTATGGAATGACTTGCATGCCGATATAAAAAATATTGTGAATGTAAATTTGTTTAAAACCAAGTTGAAATCCCGATTAATAATGGCATACTAACAACAATCTAGGATTAATGTCCACTAACATTGTTAATATTGTCCATTAATATTGTTTAATATTGTAATACATATTGTAACTATTAATAATACTTATGTACTTATTTATTTATTTATTATTAATAATTTATAACAACTAGCTGCTTATTTTTAATAAGAGCCCAGTAAAGCCTAAAGCTTAAGGGCCAAATAAAATAAAATAAATAGTCGAGCTTCACAATTATTCATGTTATTGTAAATTGAAAAAAATTTATGGTACTTTTGCATTATCCTCCCATCACTAATTTTTTTTTATAACGGCTAACGCCTGCGGCGGGCTGTTTTTACCGTAACCTAACCTAACCAAACCTAACCTAACCTAATACCAACACTAATTTTTTTATAATGGAAGGAAAATAAAGTACCATAACCAAAACCAAACCAACATTATATAAAAAAATTAGTGTTGGGAGGATAATGCAAAAGAACCAAATTTATTTATTTTATTATTATTAATAAAGATTATTCTATTCTATTCTATCTTTATTTTATTTGATTCTAGTTGAGGCAATTGATGCAATTCACAAGTGGCCCTCAAATTTTGGTTGACATTTACTTCTGTACTTGTACCTGCCACTGCTGTTTCCTCGTAACTATTTTTTTTTTTTTTTTTGTAAAAAATAAGTGCAGCTTTGGTAACTCAGAAACAATTCCTGCTTCCGTTTTTACTTTTTTTGCTTTTCTTTTTTGGTAACCATTTTATATTTAGACAGAGACATTTTGTTATGGGGAAATCATAACACTGTCAACACACTTGATTCAATTTTAAGATAACATTAATACACCACATTAGTAAAATTTGTACAATGCTCCCGAGAATAATTCAAACTAAACTAAAGAATAAAGAGAATCGCTGAACAGTGTTTCTACAACCGATTTTTTAAAAATCCTTAAAATAAAAAATTTCCTTTTATTCACAAAAAGTTACTCTTTTTTAATTGATGGTATTTTTATGTAATATATTATAATTTAATATTTTATTTATGATAGGACAGTTTATATACGGTCTAATCTTTAATTACGTAATATTTACGCATAAAAACGTATATGAGCAAAGTAATTGGCAATACCTGAGTGCCTCCGAACTTGCAATCAAGTGGAATGAGTCATTTAATTACCAATTAGTCATTACAGTACATTGAAATACGTCTACATACATCTTAAAAGATGTTATAGGGTGATTACAACAAATTATTTCAGTTATTTTACTCTCAACGATCAATAGCTTTGGCAGTTATCTTATTGCAGTCTTTTCATAGTACAGTAGTTTGCATAGGATAATATTTTATGATTAAGGTTGTGATGAGCCCCTTGAGACAGTGGGATGTGGGACCCCTGAGGCGGTGAGCCACGGGTCACTGCTCAGGTTGCCCCAATCGTAGTTCCCCTACTGCAAAGTAAAGTTATAAATCTTTTTTCTGTCTTATAACCTGACCAGTTACAAACTCTAAACGTCTAAGATTAGAGAGCTAAACAAGATCCTCCCAATCTAAATCCATATTGGGAACTTGAGATAAGTTTAAATTATCCAAATGCTCCTGAATGCTAGTGGTTCTTTATAATTCTTTGTAGTATCTTCTATACCAATGATGTTAGACTAACAGCCCAAGAGTTTCCTACCTCATCTCTACTACTCTTTTTGTTGTTGTTGTTGTTGTTGGTTAGCCGATCAGCCCACCCTGATCGAGCAAACCGGCGGCACGCAGGTAACCGATCGCCCTCTCCGGAGTGGACCAGAGGTTCAGCGCACTAGTGATGTTGTGTTGTGTTCTTTGTTGTGCTAGAGCAGTACTGTCTGTCATAATGTGTTCAATTGTTTGTGGTGTGTCCTGGCACAGGTGACAGGTGTTGTCTGTAGGGTTGTCTAGTCTGTATTTATATGTCTGTAAGTTGGGGGTGATGTCCACATCGGAATCGCGGTAAGTTAACTCGTTCCGATCTGCTCAGGCTGGTCTCTGACCTGCCAATGGGTGGCGGCTTCGCACCTAGGACCCCATTCGGACCGAGTCGTGTCAGTGCTTTGTGGGTTAGGTGTGTGTGTATGTGTTTTCTGTACTGTGTGATGGCTGTGGGGCGTGGCATGGAATGGAGTATTTGGTTATAATGTCTCTCTGGTGTTACCTTAATGGTGCGAGGTGTTGGTACATGATTGTACATGTAGTGGCAAGGGTGTTATGGGTTAGTTGTCGCTGCTGCCATGAATTGTGTTCCCCTCATGTCTAAATGTTCTATAACTTTCAGTATTTTTGTTTCTGTGTGCAGATGTTCTATTAGTGTTCTTTGAGTACATCCTGTATGATACGAAGTGCGTTGTTTGGTGTTGTCTGTAAGGTGTTTATGTGTGTGTTTGAGATAATGGGTGCCCAGCATGGGTTAGCATAGTCCATAACTGAGCGAATATATTGTTTGTATATGAGTGATGTTATTTCCTGCTGGTGTCCAAAGTTTGTGCCTGTTAGTACCCTAAGCGTTTTTAATGTCCTGAATGTGGTTTGCAAAAGATAATGATGTGTTGTATGTGACCGCAAGTATTTTGGTCCTGTGAGTGTGTGGAATGTTGGTGCTGCTTAGTGTAAGCTGTGGAGTTATCTGGTTGATTCTGTGGGCGCTACCTTGAGTCGATTTTGTGTGAGCCAGTCATGTATACTGTTTATGTACGTTTGTAGGTTATTTGTAGCGGTGTCGATGTTGTTGTGGGTGGATGTTAGAGTGATGTCATCTGCATATGATGATAAGGTAAGTTGTTATCTATGGGTATTGGAATGTCATGCATGCATAAGTTGAACAGTGTTGGTGAGAGAACAAAGCCTTGAGGGACCCGTTCGGAAAAAGCTTGTTTTTGGATGACTTGCCATTAAATGTGACATGTGAGTATCTTCCTGAAAGAGAGTTGCTCAGCCAACTTCTGGTGTTATTGTGCATGTTTGTGTTGAGTATTTTGTTTATGAGAGGGAAGCGTGGGATAACATAAAATGCTTTACTAATGTCTATTGTTGCTAATAGTGTACGTTGAACTGGTCGTCTGGAGTTGATGCCATCCGTGATGTGCTGCGTGAGGTTAGTGAGTAATGTCGTGGTTGAGTGGTGAGGTTTGAATCCATGTTGAGTTGGCGATAGTGGTATGTGTGGGTTGGTGATTTGTAAAATTAGTCTTTCTGTTACTTTGGAAGGTGTGCATAGTAAAGTAATGGGTCTATAGGAAGCTGGTTCTGTTCGATTTTTGTTTGGTTTGAGTAGTGTAATAATTTTACTTTGTTTCCACGTGTTAGGAATAATAGTGTTGGTATGAATATGTGCTGATGTTTGTGAGAGCTAGTATTCCCTGTGGGCCCAAGTGTTTAAGGTGTATGTTAGATATGCTGTCTGGTCCAGTAGCCTTCGAATTCTTAATGTTTTTGACGATCTTGGTTGTCTGGTCTGTATTGAAGGGTGTAATGGTCGTTTTCTCGTGTCTGGCTGTTTGTCTGTGTGCGTGTTTCTGGTTGTTGTCTCTGTTTAAGTGACTTATCTTTGCGTAGTGATTAATTAGAATGTTTGCTTGTTGTGTATATGTTGGGATATTATTTTGGCTGAGACAGATAGCCGCGTGTGAGGTGTGAATGCCGCTATTAGAGTGGGTAATGCTGTTTATAGTCTTGTATAGCATGGATGTATCTGTGGCGTGGTTTAGTGTTGTTATGAATTCCCAAAATGTTTCTGTTTGTTTTTCTCTTTTTTGTAAATGGGTACTACGAGGGCCACTCAATATATTTTGCCCCACTTTTGTTTTTCTTTCCAAGTTTCCTTGTAAGTTCCATAAATTTTATACACAAGTAGTTACATACCTTTTTTAAAAGTTTTTATTTTTCCACATAGTCTCCATCCTTTTCAACGGCTTTCCTCCACCTCGAAACAAGGTCTTTATTCCTTGCTGGTAAATGTCCGCTACGTTCCGCTGGAGCCGCCTCTTAACCCCCTCAATAACCTTATCGTCACTCTGAAACTTTGGATCACCTGAAGATCCGTCACCCCAGCCTTCTTTAGTTAGCTTTATAAGGCTAACTAACGAAAACATCACGACTTAACCACACCAATCGTTAGGTCATCTGTACGCCCTTGACGATTGGTTAGGTTAGGTCGTGATATTTTCGTTAGTTAGCCTTATAAAGCTAACTAAAAAAGGCTGGGGTGACGGATCTTCAGGTGATCCGAAACTTTCTTCCACCAATAGCATCCTTCATTGGCCCAAACAAATATAAGTCTGAAGGTGCCAGATCCGGCTTGTATGGAGGGTGGTGTAACACAGTCAAGCGCATTTTTGTGATGGCCTCCCTTGTTTGCAAACTACTGTGTGGTCTTGCGTTATCGTGCAAAAGAAGGCCGTCTTCCAGTTTTCTCGCTGGTCGAACTCGCTTTATATGTTTCTGGAGTCTCTGTAGGGTAGCAATATATGTCTCTCAGTTGATTGTTTGTCCTTTCTTCATAATGTCCACCAGAATCACCCCTTTCATGTACCAGAAGATGGTGGCCATAACCTTTCCTGTAGAGGGAGCCATTTTTAACTTTTTCTTGCGTGGGGAGTCTGCGTGATGCCACTCCATGGATTGGCGTTTTGCTTCAGGTTCAAAGTGGTGTACCCAAGTCTCATCCCCAGTCACAATTCGTGAAAGGAAATCATCCCCTTCTGTCTCCTATCGAACCAACGACTCAGAAGCAATTTCTTTTCTTTGGGCTTTGTGACCTTCAGTCAGTTGGCGAGGAACAAACCGTGAACATACTTTTGAGTATCCCTGTTGCTGAATTATCGTATTCACACTTCATTCAGTAATTCGTAGCACCAGTGATAGCTCCTCGTATGTGACGCGCCGAATTGATCGAATGATGCTGTTAGCATGTTGCACAGTGTGAGATGTCACAGCCGATGTCGGGCGACCGCTGCGTGGCTCATCATCGAGGCTGGCTCTCCCTCTCTCCGATGATTTCACCCGTTTAGACCAGCGTCCAACTGTGCTTCGATCACAACAGCATCTCCGTAAACGTTTTGTAGACGTTTGTGAATATTTCCAACTTGTTTCCTTCTCTGCTATTAGGAACTCGATAACAGCTCTCTGTTTACGATGCACATCACTGTGAGACCCCATTTTCGAAACTGCGCTAACCATCAGTTTTATACAAAGGCTTTTAGAAGCGGTTTTATCCAAGGAGGGGAGGTTCAAACTGGAAAAATCCGGTTATGTGAAACACAGAAAGTTGAAACTTAAAACCCAAAAGACATTTCAGCCCCATGGTCTATTATTTAGCTAAGAATAAAGGGTGGGGAAAAATATATTGAGTGGCCGTAGTACATTTTCTGTTTTCCATTCATCAGATACCTCTGTATAATTAATAGACCTAGCAAACAAAATAGTTAGTGCTTCACCTAAGCTATCCACCGTTTCCTCAGATTCTTGCGTAAATGTTAAAAGGATTAGTAGGCTTCTTTTTGATTTTGGTTTAACTATGCTAATCACACGACTATATTACATTTGGATAACATGAAGCCCTTTAGTGGCCTATGAAGGTTCAAGTCAGGTAGATGGTCCAAAACTATAATTTGTGTTTGAATTTTGCAAAACATCACTTCAAGTTTGCTAGTTATAATAAAACTATTTACAAAGCTACTGTAGTTATACTTAAGTCATGGCTAAAATATACATTATTTCCAGAATTTACAATCCATCTCTTTCATTCATGAGAGCATCTAAATTTTTCTTAAACTATCTAAAGAACTACTATTTACCAAATCATATAGAGGAGCAGATCCCAAAAATCTTCTGCTCTACTACAGAAAGTATTTTTGTAGATCCAATCTGCAATCTCTTTTCTAATTTTCTTTTGCCCTCAAGTCTTTGTATCAGACTTTAATAACAAAAAGTAATCAAAACTGTAAACGTGAAAACATTTTGAACCTCTGTATCATATCTTCCTTGAAACAATGCATCTTAAAATCAAACGAAATACTGTAGTGCAACGACTGTAATGAACAATTTTCATTTAGTAGAGAGAAATATCTTAGGAATTATATACAGGGTGTTTCACAACATACTTCCTTACTTTGGAAGGTGATTTGGGTGGGTGATATCGAGTAAAAAAGTTAATCCAACATCGGCTATTTCCAACCGTTACGAAACTACAGACGTTTTAAGGTGCACGGAAAAAATAAACGAGAGTGTAATCTGATGTATTTATTGCTACATTTTATGAGATACACCTTATAAATGTTCAAAATGTCCGCCTCGGTTTAAATGCACAGCCTTGATCGTTCCAAACAATAGTCTACTGCCCATTCAATCATTTCGGGGTGTTCTCGTATGTAAGCAGCGGCATCCATAATCCGACGCAAGAGTTCCTCTCTCGTTTGTACTTTGGTCTTGTAGACCATCTCTTTCATAAAGACCCATAAAAAGAAATCTAACGGGGTTAGGTTCGAAGATCTCGGGGCCACGATATTGGACCAGCACGACCAATCCAACGATTCCCGTACCGCTGATTCAAGTAATCCGTAACATGACGACCAAAATGTGGTGGTGCCATATCGTGCTGAAAAAACATCCTGCGCCTTGTCTCCAAGGGCACGTCCTCCATCAAAAGCGGCAATTCGTTCGTCGTCAGGAATTCAGATAAATATCAGCAGTTAATCGTTGTTCCAAAACGAACGGTCCAATTAGATGATCTCGAGTTACACCGCACCATTCACCGAGAATCGATGTTGAAAGTTTCCTTTAATGATACCGTGCGGATTATCGGCGGACCACAAGTGGGAATTTCGTCTATTGTTAATTCCATCCCGAATGAATTGTGCTTCATCACTAAACAGTGTGCGATTAAGAATTTGGGGATCTTTTCCGTTTCACTGCCGCCATTGAAACATAAGAGGTGAGTGCCCCCAGCCTTCTTTACTTAGCCTTATAAGGCTAACTAACGAAAATATCACGACCTAACCTAACCAATCGTTAGGTCAACTGTACGACCTTGACGATTGGTTAGGTTAGGTCGTGATATTTTTGTTAGTTAGCCTTATAAAGCTAACTAAAGAAGGCTATGTTTTAATGGCGGCAGTCAAACGGAAAAGATCCGAATTTGGCGATACATAACCATCCACTAGCAAAATTGAACACGTTTATCGTAATCATCCAGTTGAAGAGCTTGCACACGTTGCAAATGATAGGGATACAAACCCTCATCATGTATGGATCGCCATACACGCGATGCGAATTCACCAATTCGTCTAGAAATCCTTCGAACACTGGTAGTTGGGCTACGTTATACTAGGTCCAGTATGCGCTCCTCCAAAGCAACGGGCCGTCGTGCTACATGTTCTTGGTTACGTGGAACAATTGTCCCTGTTTCCCTTAATCTGTGGTGTGTGTCATTAAACACTTGCCTGTTCGGCATTCGGCGGTTCGGAAAACGTCTTCGACATTTCTCAACTGCCGCTCTGCTGTTATCATCACAGAATCCATAAATGAAGTGAATATCAGTGTATTCAGTGGGTGTGAACTGTTGATTCATTTTGATTGTTCACCTTAGCGCAACACAGTGACTCGTACCACATATCAGAACCAACTGAAAGAAAAAACTGAGGATTAGTTGTGTTAACTTCGTTAACCGAAACTACCCCAGTGCTGCCATCTATCGAATTACACACAAGCAGGGATTTGTTGTTTGCACATTTTAAATCTTCCGTAGCTCCGCAACGGTTGGAAATAGCATCTATGTTGTATTAACTCCTATACTCGATATCACTCCCCAAAAGTATAGCAGACCGGTTGTGAAACACCCTCTATACTAGCAGAAACCTGCCCTTCGTACGGGTAGCAAAAATATCCCGGCTGACGGGCGGAATACTTTTGGTTGTTCCTGCTGAAGGCTGTTATTACTAGAGCCCTCAAATATATTCATAAACTTTTTTTTATGAATCTTTTTGAACTTTTTGCCATTATAATGAACCTTTTTGAACTTTGCAACTTAAACAGATTTTTGTGAACTTTTAGCACTTTTTAACCCTTTAATTCCCATAGACTAACATCCAGCATGAAATTAAAAATTTATGATAATCATACTGTATTGTGTACAGTGTCCAAATACTCCTGGTACCTTCACCATTGCACTTGTGTTGCGCATGGTCTTATGCGTGTCGCAGAACTAGTTCGATCTAAGCACAAAGACGTTAATCAGCTTGTTTTTGGTATGAAAAAGATATTGGTGAAGTGTAGTCGTCGAAAAAGACAGTTTTTTATCAGAAGCTGGTCTTCCGCTCCCTCCTGAACCAGTTCTTATACGCTGGTCGACAAGGCTAAATACTTGTTTCTACTATGCTGAAAACTTAAGCAAAGTTAAACCATTTGTTTTAAGTGTAGAACCAACATCACAAGCCATTAAAGACACGCAGGAGTTGCTATGCAACCCGAAACTATCACAGGACCTTGCTTTTATTGCAACAAACTTTCCTTGTTTGACGGATTGCATTAAGAAACTAGAAAGTCGTTTACCCTTAGTGGATGCAATGCAAGTAGTAGAAGACGTACACCATACAAAGATAAGTTGCAAGAAGTTTTGGGAAAAAAAAAACCTAATTTTGAAGTTCTCACAAAGTATGCTCAGGTTTTGGAAGGAAAATTAGTTACTGTACCAATTTTCAAAGTGACCCCAAAAAATGTATGCGCGTTTAAGTTTGTTCCAATTGTGTCTGCAGAAGTTGAGCGCTTTTTCTCTTCGTAGAAGGATTTATTGTCGCCAAAGAGAGTGAGTCTGACCGTAGATCATTTGAAAGATCATATGATGCTGCAATGGAATCGGGAGGTTAAATATATGTTTAGATATCAGTAAGCATATGTTTCTACATTGTCTTTCAGTAATAAAGAGCAGGATTACACTTATATTTATTTTTTATTTGTAAGTAATGAAGTGCAGGAATACGTTTACTTTTGTTTATTTGTTTATTTTTGAGAGCTTTAGGTGTGTTTATCAATAAACATTTTGTAGTGTAGTTTTTATGAACTTTTTTGAACTTTGGCATTATTTTTACGAACATTTTAAAACTTTCTGGGTCATTCTTATGAATTTTTTGAAGGCTCTAGAACTTATGACCCTTCGAGTGATACAGAGTTACTGTACAGTCAAAAATAATATATTACATTTTTTTTAACGAAAATATCACAACTTAACCTAACCAATCGTCAAGGTTAAATTTAAAATTTTATTTTTTCTTTACTGTACAGTAAAAAATAATTATATATATATATATATATATATATATATATAATATATATATATACACACAGCGACTGCTGTGAGGGACGCTTTGGGAAGCGGGTGGAGAAGTGAAAAGTGGAATCATCGGCATAGCAGTGAATAGAGTAGGAAGTGCGAATTAAAAGATCATTAATAAATAAAAGGAAAAGAGTGGGTGACAGGACAGAACCCCGAGGAACACCATTGTTGATAACTTTAGGAGAAGAACAGTGGCCATCTACAACTGCAGCTACAGATCGGCCAGAAAGGAAATTAGAGATGAAGCCACAAATAGAAGAATAGAAACCGAAGGAGGGCAGTTTCGAAATTAAATATTTGTGCAGACTATCAAAAGCTTTCGATATGTGTAGCGCAATAACAAAAGTTTCACCGAAATCCCGAAAGGAGGATGACCAAAAATCAGAGAGATATGCAAGAAAATCGCCAGTAGAACGTCCCTTCCGGAATCCATACTGACGATTTGAAAGAAGAGTGTGAGAAGAAAGGTGTTTAAGAATCTTCCTATAAAGGATACATTAAAAAACTTTAACAAGGCAAGAAATCAAAGCAATTGGACGATAGTTGGAGAGTTGAGAGCTGTCATCCTTGTTTCAGACAGGCTGAATGAAAGCGAACTTCCAGCAGGAAGGAAAAGTACCAGGTGCTACTATAGCGTGCGGTCCACAACATATTTACAAATTCACTTACATTAAAACAAAAAATTAAAGGACAAATAAAACAAACAATTTATTCTATGGGATATAATGCCAGGTTAGGTTAAATGAATGCCCTGTTAGGTCAACTGTATGCACTTGACGATTGGTTAGGTTAAGTTGTAGAAGTTTATGAAAAGTGAATCAGACAGAGGTCGAGAAAATCTCAAATGGGCGGTAGCAGATCCAGCCCCGCTGCCCGGGTCTGCGTTCCAGTTCTGCGTTTTTTTTTTGTAATTTTGAAAAGATTATGTCGGTTGCAGGTGCACAAAACTGGGCGGAGTCATTCAATGGCATGTATTTTTCTGTGCATAGCACCTCAGCAATCAAACATTGATGGTTACGAGGTATAGGAAAAGAAGAACGATAACAACTCCCCCTACACCAACTTCTACAAATGAGATGAGAAAAAACATATGTATAGCCTTGGTTAACCTTGGTTTTGCTTCCGCCCGAATTGTTCATTCTGACGAAGGTCAAGCTTGTCACTCCACCTTAGACCTACAGTTTAACGTGGAATCAGAACCACGCCCCATCAGCAGCCCAGCGTCTTAACCACTAGGCCACCTAGGGTACCCATTTATCTACCAACCACTTTCTTTTATTGTGTGGAAGGCTGAACAGCTGGGTTTGCTGCGCGCCACCTGCCGTCACCAGGTCTCGATCCCGGGGCCGATGGATTCGTAGTCAGTGACGCTAACCACCGAAGGGTAGTTTGTACGTTAGGCTAGGTTACTGTTCTCTATATTTCCCACGAAAAACAAATCTGTGCCTTATCAGCTATTGAAGTGAGTTTTATCTCTTGCATAAACGAATTATTGTGCAATTACCTCAATAATTGGGGTGTCTGCGTCCCTCCAATTACTGGCGAGTCAATTATTCGGTCAATAAAACTTTAGAAAAAAATCGCAGCCATGAAAATCTCAAGCTTCACAAATCTTGATACAATGAGTTCGGATGTGAAGCTTAAGATTTTCATTGCTGCGTTCTTTCTTGGCTAAAGTAGGCCCGACGGGCCCTTTTAGCTAGACCTGCGGTGTGAAGGCTTTCTGCCCTCAGTAATTGGAGGGCCGTAGCTTTCACTGCCTACTGAGGCTGTGGTAACACTGCATGTGTTTTCGTACGATCAAATCTTCTGACGAATTCGGGCGTATTCATCAGAATTAATACGAACTGATGAAGCGTGTACAATAGAATAGAAGTGGTTATAGTACATGATATGCGAGCGTCAGATTTCGTTCGAACACGTACGTTTCCTTCTCTGATCAAACTATTTTGTTTTGTTCGTCAGAACTTTCACATTCACTGTCAAATTAACATCGTGAAGGTCGAGATGAACTGTAAAAAATTAATTACACATGTTCAAGAAAGACGTGAATTTTGGGATCAAAAGCACAAATCATAATCTAATCGAGATATTAAGAGACTGTGGATAGAAGTAGCTGGGGAAATGAATAGTACGAGTAAGTTGTGAATTATAATAAAGTATGTTGTTATATAATGCAAAAGCATTAGTGTACATTTATTGGTATACATTATAAACACTAAAACATATAATATTCATAATAACACAACCAGTTCAATTTTCTATGGCATGAGAGATTTTTAGACAACACATTTTCCTGCTTTCGGATATCTCCTAACATACTATTAAAATATGTTTTAAATGCATCTCTTACATCATATGCATGTCTGTTAGCACGAGAATAGTTCAACGAATTTTCCTCCTTTGAAAGCTTGCCTCGAGAATAGAAGTTTCATTGAATCCTTCCAAGTTTCTTATGATATTATGCAAAAGGCAAGCACATTTGACTTCTATATCAACGTTTTCATCTGAAATTTGCATCTCTGTCCTCAACACTTACCATTTTGCGCTCATAATGCCAATTGCATATTTAATAACTCGTTCAGCTCTGGACAATCTGTAGTTGAACACTTCTTCATCATGATTCAAATCCCTTCTAGGATATGGCTTTATTAAATAAGACAAGTGGATAAGCTTCATCTCTTAATAGAACGTATGGTAGTGCCACATTTGTATATGGGAGTTCTTTATTCCTGAGTTGTAGTGAGTCAGACTGAAGTGCTTGGTACACAGAAGAGGAAGCAAACACCCCACCGTCACTCTGTTTACTATAACCACCAACCTTCACACTAATAAATTTTGTAATTTGCTCCCACAATACATTGAAGAACTATAGAGTAGTATTGCTTGTAGTTAAAGTACATTGACCCAGAATGTTCAGGACATCGGAGTCGGATATGTTTTCCATCGATGCATCCAATGCAATTTGGAAGATTCCATTTCGTGTAGAAGTCATCTGCGATCTGTATAAACGTCTCTATGGTAGGGAAAGGCACTTGTTCTTCACATATTGTATCACGTGTTTCGAAAATTATTTTCCTAATTGTACAGTGTGACATCCTAAATGAGAAAGTGAGAGACTAGAAAGGTCGAAAGATACCTGAAAGAAAATAATGTTCAACACAAATCCCTCTATATTTTAACGTTTCACAACGGAATGAATGTTTAATTATTTATTGATTAAGCCTATTAAGCATATTAATTGCCATAAGTAGCGTGACCGCAAAATGGGAGAATGCAAATCAATTGCAATGTTGACTGAATGTTGCAAAGAGGGAGGGGGGTTGCCACCCGGGGGGACACCCATAGGGGGGAGGGGAGTTGCCACCTTGGGGTGGTACAAAAAAAAAGAGGGGGGAGAGGGTATGCAAGCAAGGGGGAGGGGTTTATCCCCAAGCTGCATGAATGTGGGAGAGGTTGTTTACTCCCCCACCCAAGCCAAACCTCGGAAGGTAAGAGAGAGAAGGAGAAAGAAGAGAGAACATTTTTTCACCTACAAATCCAGGCGCATAATGAATGCTCTTGACCTCCGCACTTGGCTTAGAAGTGTAATCAACCAGTTGGCTTAATAGGCGTAACCAGCCGTTTTGCGTAGTGTATACATATGTATATATTCATTGAAGCGCACATGCAACGTTTATATATCCCCATCATCACAGTTATTTCTATCGTTTAATATCGTTTATTTATATATATATATATATATATATATATATATATATATATATATCAACGTAAAGAACGACGCTTGTATAGGAGAATATTCCGCGCAAGATGAGGAGAGAGAACGAAACAAATGAAAAAATGAGGTAACCACCCGGGAATCGAACCCGGGATCTTCCGATTGCCGGTCAGATATGATAACCATTACATCACGGTCCTCACTTGAACAAATGCCGTAATTCTCCTACATACGCGCAGAAACCAATGCCCCAAGGGGGCACCTCCCGCATGCCGTAACATTATATACATTTTAACTGCAAACACGCAGTATAATTAACGTAAAGAACGACGCTTGTATAGGAGAATATTCCGCGCGGGATATTCTCCTATACAAGCGTCGTTCTTTACGTTAATTATACTGCGTGTTTGCAGTTAAAATGTATATATATATATATATATATATATATATATATATATATATATATAGATAGATAGATAGATAGATAGATATAGATATACGCCCAGGGAAGCACTTGTTTCAATTAATACCTTTATTGAATAATAAAACACAACTATATTATTCTGTTTATTTAGATGAATTATTTACCATGGAAATAATTTAAAATATATTATTCGGAAATATATAGGAAATAAATATACAGTACAATAAAAAATAATAATAGTTCAGAAGAATTCTATACAGCAAAAAATACACACTTTAAACGAAGGATATATATATATATATATATATATATATATATATATATATATAATATATATATATATATATATACACATTTTTAAATAACAATAATAATAGTACAGGAGAAATCTATATACATATTTAATATACAGTATGTACGAACAAATACACACTTATATATAAACTTCAAAATAATAGTGCAGAAGAATTCCAATACAAAGGTAATATAAATATACACATCAAAATACACGCGCTTTATGTTCTACTGCTTTTAATTAAAATACTAAACTCGCATGTGATCGAGTGTACAGTTACATCCTCGTTGCTTTGTACTATGCAATAAATACGATTTAATATTATTTCACCACTGAAAGTATGCGGGTGTCTATACTCAATGTAAAGGACTTTCAATTCGTTTAACACTATTTTTGTGCCCACTTTACAATTGGTTGGCAAGTTATTACTCGCTTTAAACACGGATAAAATACATTCAAAAGCACGCACAAATAGGGCATCGTTTGCCACAATACTCCTTTCAATATGAAGGTTTATTCTTTCCAATCCGAGCTTTTAAACCGTGAACTCTTCTTCACAACGCATATCGACATTTGAAGTAATCTTCTAAATCATGCCGACAGCTGCTCATTATATAAAGAAATAGCTCTTCAGGGTGAACAGTGTAGGTGAGCTCAGCCCTGTACCACTCAAGTCCTTTGTACCAAGGCTAAAGATATTTGAAGAGTCTAAATAGTTTAAATATGCATCCAGTTCCAAGCCATTCTCACCTTATGATAATAAAAACCTACTCCAATAGAGAGAGTTTATTTCCACAACAGTTTCGATGCCCACTGGCATCCTCTGTTGTGGAAATAAACTCTGTCTATTAGAGTGGGTTTTTATTATCATATTTTGACCTTCACGTAGAAAAGTGAAGTTTTTTGCACTCATTCTCACCTTGTTCAGTCCTACAATCGGTAACCCCGTCGAGCAGAGTGGTGTATGCGTATTCAAGAACCGTATCAAAATAAAGCATATCAGCAACACGTGCGTCTCATATGGGCTTTAGCTTGCGGAAACCGACGATTTCAAACATTCTGTTGAGGATGAAGCGGTTTCGTGTGGGGACAAGGACGTTATTATCAGACGCATTCTTCCACATCAACCGTATATCAATGCACGGCTGGTCGCGATTTATACACAACGTACAAATAATGGCATATGAGGCTGCATCACTAATCTGCTCTCTTCTTGTACCTACACCTGCAGGTATTTTATAACGATCCTCGCTCCACTTCTCAACTATCACGAAGATTCTATTCATCTCAACGCTTAAATAAATAACATTCCCTTCACCCGAGTTTGTTTGTCTACAACACGTTTCAAGTACATAGTTAACAGCGCCGGTTTTACGCCTGAACACACGCACTGACTTCGTCATGGACACATCGTATACGGCATTGAAAAGCCAATGTTTGAAAGTACGTGCCGCTTCAGGCGCAGTCGGTAGTACCTCAAGTCTTTCAGGCCGTCGTCCACGTTCCATCGCAACAACAGACGAAGAGTTTTAGTTGATTAAATTGAAATGAGTAGGACCCAAAATGAAAACAGCTCAACTTAGGTTTTAATCAACTAAAAATACCACTAACATCTTTGACACAACTGCAAAAGAAAACATAAGAACTACGTTAATTAAATAAATAATAGTACAAATACAAAGAATTGAGTTATCTTAGCATTAAAGGTACATTCAAGAAATACTTTAGTAAATCAATCAGTATCATTAAGTTAGAGCGCTATACCAAAGAATAATACTTATACGTACGAAAGAACTATTATCAATGATTTTATCAAGATGCTCTTTTACTCATTATTATTTATCAAACTTTTATTATGTTTTTATATTTATCATTTTATTAATTTTCACCTGAAAATTACTTAAACCTGTAAAACATAGAGGATATAGAATACGTTAATTTTGATAAATTACACATTCTCTATAGTATTAAATACATGTATAACTGTATTGGATTATACTTCACAAATAAAACACGGTTCAGAATTTAAGGAAGACCAAAAATTATTACACTAACCATAAAGTAGCTCTAAAAAAAGCACTTAAAGCGTACACGGGAAGAAATCATCAAAGATGGGGAGAAAAATGCGTGGTGGTGGGAAGAAGAAAAAGAGGCCTGTCCGGAAGAAGAAGAAGGGGTTACCAGCACGTGGCGTTAAATGTAAAAGGACATAAAAATGAAGAAGTGTTCTAAGCGCATGAAACCTATGATTGACCACTTTTTTAATTGATTTAAGCTAAGGACGCTGCTCTCAAAAATCATAGGCTGATTACTACTTTTCGAGAGAGGTGCCACTATTTCTGGCTCGCCATGGCGCGTTTCATTCATCCTTGTAGTTCACAATGTTGTAAATCGGAGCTGTCCCTCTTTGACATGTCCCAACTCAAGTTTCTAATGAGCACAGTGACTTTATTACAATTGATCCGCTAAACACCATTAGCTCACTGAGTGCTCCTATAGAGTTCGTGATCCCTAGCTCAGGCCCTTACTTTTCTGATTTAAGCTGTGTGCACATGTACGCTAAACTACGAATAGCACATTCAGATGGAACGGATTGCGGGGACAAATACGTTGTATTTCCAGAAACAAACTTTCTACATTCCATATTCAGTCAGTGTGACGTATATTTAAACCAGGTCAACATCTCTGCAAGAACGGGTTACTATCACCTACAAGCCTATCTGGAAAATGTCTTCAACTTTTCAAAACAAGCGAAGGACACCTTTTTAACTGCCGAGGGCTGTTATCAGGCTAAAGATGTAAGCATTATAAAGGTGAAATTTAAAAATTCTAAAAAGAAGATATATGAACGCTTCGGACGCCTGCATACAGACTTCACATTCCAGGAGAAGCTGCTTGTGAATAGGTCGATATGAAAATAAAGCTCACTCGTACGAATCCTGAGATCTGTCTAAATCTAGGGGCTGACCAAGAAGAGAGCGCAAAGCCCGTGGTGATTCATGTTATGGAAACATAACTTCGCGTGCGCCGAGTGAAATTAAGCTCGGCTAAACAACTAGAAATTTAAAAAAATTTACTACACGCCACAGTAAAATACCCAATTAACAGAGAACAGATCAAATTATACACGGTGTCATCAGGGCTAGCATCGAAGCAGATAGAAAACGTCGCCCTTCGATTTCTACCTAAAAGGTTATTAATTGAGATGCAGGAACACGTTTCTCTGAATGGTAAATATAAAAACAACGCCTTTAATTTCGAAAATTTCGGCCTTAAAAATATAATCCTATACGTCAATGGATTCGCCTTTGGGGGAAAATTAGAAACGGATTATTCAACAGAAGCCGTGTTCCCGCTTTGCTCGAGAGCTTATTGTAATCATGCACATATTGCCGGTACTTGCAACGAATGAGGAATCGGCGTAACACAGAAGTAATTCATCGAATATGTTAACTTTCACCAGTTTGACATCACACTTGACTTATCTGCTAGTATAAACACACACTTAAGTCGACATCAGAGTGGAAACATCTCAGTCAGAATGGAATTCGCCAAGTCGCAAGACGCCCCTATTAGTGTACTAGTATACCTCGAATCACAAGCCCTAATAAAGATCGATATATTTAGAGGCATAGTCACAGACTTTTAAACATGGACGTGAATGCACTACAGAGAGTAATGAATAGTGACCGAATCACACTTTCCAAATTTATCGGTGTGTTTGCGAAGAATGAAACGCTGAAACTTCAAGCCACGAGACACTGCGGCGCACTTATTCAAAATACGGATGTTAGTTTTGGCGAAGGGATTCATTGGCTGGCCGTTTATTTTGAAAATAGGGAGCGAATGTACTATTTTAACTCACTGGAGGTCCATCCTTGGAATGACGCTATTATTGTAAAATTTATCGAGCAATTGCACATTCCCCAAATTGTCTGGAACCCTCATCAATTACAGGGGTACTATAGCAATACTTGCGGGATGTACTGCCTTTTATTTCTTTTGCATATGGCACACGGGAACGAATTTACAAATTTTTAAAATTATTCGATTTGTGCGACACCGAACGGAATGATGAAATGTTATGCAACCACATAAAAATCGGATCCCGTTTGTACGCAGTGTATTCTGTGAAGTTTTAGGCGTATATATATATATATAATATATATATATATATTATATATATGCACTAAAATCACAAAATAACACGTGACCTTATTAATAAGCAAACAACCACAAGGAAAAGGAAACACAAAGTCCGAGCGCTTTCGTGATATATTCACATTATCAAGGAGGAATATATCACGAAAGCGCTCGGACTTTGTGTTTCCTTTTCCTTGTGGTTGTTTGCTTATATATATATATATATATATATATATATATATACTTTATATATATATATAATTTTTCTGTAACTAATTTAAATTGGATATAAATATATAATGTATAAATAAATTGATAGCAATGTCACTCCTATATGTGTGAGAAACATTGAAGGGCATATTACATAAAATTGTGTTGTATACAGTAAACGCTATTATGTGCTATTTTATAAAACATTCCTCATGGCTCTATCATTTAATAAAATGTTGAAGATACATGGCATGTTCTTTCCCGACATACACAAAAAAGTAAAAAAACTCACATCACTTCGTCGATGATACGACAATCGCTGGGCTGAGTGTGCGTAAAAATTATACCTCCGTGTCCAAATCCTCGTCCACGGATTGAGTTTCTTCCAAACTATTACGAGAAGTTTCAAAACACGATCGAGTTCCGCATCGGTCCTGTAAGGAAAAAGGAAACGGTTGTAGACAGAAATTTAAAATTATTTTTGGCCAGTTCATACATTTTCTGAAGAAAGTTTGCAGGCGTATAGCTTACGATATGATTAATACGTAAAAGTAGAAATTTGAACCCCCTTTAAGAGAAAATGACGAATAACTATGCACTTTAAATGAGACACAGCGGCGCACTTATTCTAAATACGGTTGATAGTGGTGGAGAAAGGTATCATTGAATGTCTGATTATTTAAAAAATAGGGACCGCTGGCGTTTATGCTGTGAAAGAGAGAGAGAGAGAGAGAGAGAGACGCTTAAACAGCTAGGGTACCCGTGAAAATAATAAACAGTAAGCAATTAGCCTAATCGAGTCATTCACATATACTTTGATAATTCTTTGTATGGTAAAAGCTGCTTAAAATTATTCGAGATCCCAGGGAAAATATTGAACGACTGATTAGACTAGTTGAATGCCCGGATAGGTTAATTGATTGCACGGTTAGCTCAATTATACGCGTTTGACGAAGAGTTAGGTTGAAGCAGCGATAAAATCTCTCCATTTAAAACTATGGTATTTGTCATTTACCATTACTTATTCGGACTATAGTGGATTTAATTATCCCAGAAGAGTTCCTTGTTCCGTGCACTGTCTGTGTGTATCATAAAAAACTCAGGGGACCATTCTGAGTTCATTCCCATATATATATATATATATATATATATATATATATATATATATATATACAGGTCGTCCGATAAGTGAGTGGCGATTCTATGTCAGTTAGCATAGTGTACTAATATCTTTGATATCTAATAAATGTCTATGCTTTTTTCAATTAAGCTAGCTTCACATGAAATCCAAATTTTTAATTTTGCAGTAATTCATGTTTATTTCTGTTTGTTCTGGTTTTTCATTGTTTTATTTTTATTATTTTAATTTTTATTATCCTTTATCTTTTATTTATAAATTGTTCCCGAATCGCCACTCACTTATCGGACGACCTGTATATATATATATATATACAGTGCCCGCGAAAAGTATCCGATCACTCAAGAAAATACAATATTTTCCCTTGATATTCAGAGACACGTAATTCACTTTCTATTTGTTCTAGCGACATCTGGTAACTTTGAGGATGCTCGCTGATATGAGAGCTATCCAACGCATTCTCAAATTAGTGTTCTGGTAGCCTTCGTTGCGGGTGGCTGTGTCTCAAATTTGTCAGATTTCACTGTTTGTCTAAATTTCTTGATATTTTTTTTTTTTTACAGAAAGTGGTGTAAATAAAATTTATATATAATGTGTGCTAAAAAACAACTTAAGAGTGATTGTCGAGGTGCTATTGTTGCTTTGCATGCATGTGGGAAATCACAGAGACAGATAGCTAAGGAATTAAACATATCCCAAAGTACCGTTAATTTATGGTTTCACGGGCTGAGAACAATGGTGGCCTAACCACGCCAGTCCCTAAAAACCGATCTGGCAGACGAGAAAAACAAATTCGCGAACAGACAAACTTATGAAACGTTTAGTATTGAAAAACCAACAATAACTGCGAAAGAAATAAAATTTAATATGAAAAATTTGTTATCTGGTGTTTCTGAACGAACTATCCAGGAGCGGCTCCAAAAAGAACTCGGATTACCATCTCGCCATGCTGCTAAGAAACCGTTCATTAATGAAAAAATGCGTAAAAAACGTGTCGCATTTTGTAAAAAATACATTCATTGGACTGTTGATGACTGGAAGAAGGTTTTATTTAGCGATGAGTCGACATTTTTGACATTCAGAAGTTGTCCAAAAAAGGTTCACCGGCCTATTGGCTCAAATAGGATGGACCCTAAATACACCCTAAAGACAATGAAACACCCTCCAAGTGTGATGGTTTGGGGTTGTTTCGGTTACTATGGGCGTGGAAACTTATATTTTCTTCCGAAGAACACAACTATGAATGGTGCACGGTATTTAGCATGCTACAGGATAAACTTCCAATGGCAATGGCAATCCAAAGGACAAAAACATACATGCATGATGGTGCACCATGTCACAGGGCCAAAATAGTGACAAAATGGATTACTGACAATAAATTTGATATTTTGGATTGGCCTGGTAATAGTCCAGATCTCAATCCGATAGAAAATCTGTGGCTAATAATAAAAAATAAGGTTGAATGCCACGACACTGGTTCAGTCGAAAAATTACAAGAGGCCATCAAAAAGGTATGGTGCAAGGAATATCAGTGGAAGTTTGTCAAAACTTGATTAAATCCATGCCAAAACGTCTAGAACAAGTCATCCAAACCAAAGGACAGATGACAAAATACTAATATAAGGTTAGTATACATTTAAACATTGTTTTTTATGTAAAAAATACAAATTTCAAGGGTGATCGGATACTTTTCGCGGGCACTGTATAATATATATATATATATATATATATATATATATAATATATATGTGTAGAGGGTGTTTCAGGAGGAAAGGTCAATACTTCGGAAGGTGATAGTATCGGTCATTGTGAGAAAAAAAGTTCATATGAACATGTGTCTAATTTTGAATGGTTACAGAGATAGAACTGTTTAAATCTGATGCGCGCACAGCTCTTCCTCCCACTTTAGAGAATCGTCTTACAGTACAAAGTTACCTAGAATTTCTGCAAAATGAATTGCCAGGACTATTGGAGGATGTTCCTTTGGCTACACGCGCTGGTATGTACTTTCAGCATGACGAAGCTCCTCCACATTCTACCCGTCTGGTGATGCAGTACCTAAATCAAACTTTCCATGGTCGATGGATCGGCCGCGGTGGTCCCATTCAATGGCCACCAAGGTCTCCAGACCTCTCTCCGTTAGATTATTGTTTGTAGGGGTGGATGAAAAGTCAAGTTTACAAAAGAAAGGTGGATACACGAGACGAATTGCTCGCGCGCATTTTGGATGATGCTGCCCGCATAAAGGAACATCAAGATCAACTCAGACGAACAACACGCGATCTTCGCACACGAGTTGCAAAGTGCATTGAGGTTGACGGTGGGATTTTCGAAAACGTATTGTAAACTGTAATAAATTTGTCATTTCTGTATCTGATACCATTCAAAATGCCAATGTTTAAACATTACATGTTAGAAACAGTAATTGGTTTCTCTTTCTTGATTACCATTGACAATGCTTTTGTATTTGTAGATTCAAACAGCTCTATCTCCGTTACCATTCAGAATTAGACATATTCATATGAACTTTTTTTTTCACAATGACCGATACTATCACCTCCCGAAGTATTAACCTTTCCTCCTGAAACACCCTGTATATATAGGTTCTATATAGACAGAGCGGTAATCAGATTAAATCACATTTCAGAATTTAGTAAAGATTATGTAATAAACCATAATGCGAACACTTTAATATGCCTAATTTATACCAGTTATCTACCAACCTCTTTCTTTATTATGTGGAAGGATGACTAGCTGGGCATACTACGCATCACCCGCCTTCACTGGGTCTCGAACCCATGGGTAGATAATAAACAATTAGCCTAGCTGCGTCATTCACATATACTTTGATACACTCTTTGTACGATAAATACCTAATTTATACCATTTATCTACCAACCCCTTTCTTTATTGTGTGGAAGGGTGACTAGTTGGGCATGCTACGTATCGCCTGCCATAACCGAGTCTCGAACCCCGGGACCGGTGGAAATCACTCTCTTTAAAGTTTGCAGTAATTCATTCTTGGTACGAGTCAAAATATGGTTAAATTATGAATCTTTATAAAATTAATTAACACTTGCAAAGGGTTCTTAATTAATATAATGTAGGACCGTATTAATCACTGAGCTCAATGACACATGAGATATATATATATATATATATATATATATATATATATATATATATTGTATATAGCCAGAGAGCGGCATTCAGTTTAAATCATTTTAAATTTAGTAAAGATTATGCAATAAATCATAACGCGGACACTTTAAAATACCTAATTTATGCCAATTATCTATCAGCCCCTTTCTTTATTGTGTGGAAGGATGACTACGCATCGCCCGCCGTCACCGGGTCTCAAACCCATGGGTAGATAATAACACTAGGCAACAAATTTCAACTTTTTTTTTGTTACAGACACGTGAACTACTGATTCCTACTAAAGCGCTGATGCTGATTTCAGATCTGATATCAAAATTTCTCTATCACGTCCAGATTTTGTGTAACCGAAACCCCTATTTTCATTTTTTTTCTCACCCGCTTCTATTACGAAAGCCGTCTAAGCTACTTTTCCGTGCCACGTTTTATGTTAAGCATACTTAAATAATTAGTGAACAGGGATGTCTTTCCTCCTTTATTCTGGCTTAAGACAGACAGCTGAATTCCGCTGGCGAAGTTACCACCCCTGCGCCCAACCATCCACCCAAAGCGCGTTTATTTTGTTGTTACTACTGAAAGGCAAATTCCTGTTCTTAAGTGAAACTTTGATGTGTCCTCTTCCTTTGTCGCTTAGGATGACGAGCTCTCCTTCTGCAGGAACCAACAATAATCTCCCATCATATTTGGGTTGAAATTACCTTGGTATCTGTTTTCCATAACTGAGATCTGTTGGTGGAAGCGCTCACCATGCTCGTCACTTACAGCCCCAAGGTTGGCCGGGAAGAAGTCAAGATGAGAATGTAAAAAATGAATTTTCAAAGACATTCTGCATCCCATTATTTCATAAGATTTAAGCATGTTTTCTACGAGTTTACGGTGGTTTTCAGCTTTGTGGTTTCCAAGAAAATTTTTGACAACTTCAACGAAAGATGTCCATGCTCCTAGTTCATTCTCATTTAGGTTAGATGGAAACAATGAGTCGTGGATGACACTGCGGATCTGTGGTCCAGTGAAAACTCCAGCTTCTAGCTTAGCATCTGTCAATATTCCTTTGAATTTATCCTTTAAATATTGGAAACCACTACCTTGATGATCCATACCCTTCACGAAATTTTTCATAAGGCCAAGTTTAATGTGAAGTGGTGGAAGATGTACTTTCTGAGGGTCAATAAGTGCTGGGTGTTTCACATTGTATTTACAACAACATGTTCAGTTCTAGATGGCCAATCATGTTTTTTGTAGTGGTTCTTGTCATCTCTGCTGTTCCATAGACACAAAAAGCACATATGCTTTGTGTAGCCCAACTGTAACCCAAGAAGTAATGATACAACTTTAAGGTCGCCACAAATATTCCATGTGTGGTCCTTATATTTGATGAGTCTTAGCAGCAGTTTCATCGATTCATAAGTCTCATTAAGGCCAGTGGCATGTGCTACAGGTATTGAAGGTTTTTCATTGCCGTTGTGCAGTAATACAGCTTTAAGGCTAGCTTTACTAGAGTCAATGAACAGTCTCCATTCTTTTGGATCATAGCAACAGCCAATCCCTTGCATCAGACCACTGATATCGTGGCAGAAACAAACGTTTTCTTCCTGTAAGTAAAATGATGAAAACTGCAAATGGCGATGGCGGAAATGGGAAACTTTGGTGTTTGGTTGGAGAAGATTAAATTCTTGAAGTCTTGAACCAAGCAACTCTGCCTTTTCTTTTGGTAATTCCAAATCGCGCACTAAGTCATTTAACTCCGCTTGACTTAACAAATGTGGGGAAATATTTGCATCTGGAACATATATGCCATCTTTCCCTGTTTCTATATCACTAGCAGAATCTTCAGATGAACTGCTGTCTGTTATCGTTGCTGGTGGAACTGGTGGTGGATTTGTTTCATCATGTGGTACTGGTTTCATTGCTGATTCGCAGTTTGGGTACGTGATCTTTGATTTGTTTTTCTTTGTGAAACCAGCAATCTTTGTCAAACAAAAATAACAATCATTGAAGTGATTTTTCGGCTCACGCCAAACCATGGGGACTGAGAACGGCATAGCTTTTCTTTTACCATTCATCCAAGCTATTAACATTGCATTGCACTGTGCAGAGCAAATATGTGGTGCCCAGTCCCTCTGTTGGTCTCCTAACTTACAGTCAAAATAACACTTGTAGGCAAGTTTAATCTTTGTTGTTATGTTTCTACGTTGTGGCTTAGGTGTATATTGTCCACAGACAAAGCAGAAGTTGTCTGGGTGATTTACACAAGCACGACTATTTGATGCCATTTTGAATTACCATACAATATCTGAAAAACGTAGAAAGTAATTATTACGATGTGCAAAATAAAAAGAAATACACACCGTAGTACAAACAAATGCTATAAAAACACACAAGTCCCACAACCTGTCACTTGCTCATCAGCAGAAAGCTTCAACAACCGTTCTGCTTGACTGTCACGTAGCGACTCGGGATAAATTTTATTTATCAAAATTGTTCGAATTTGTATATAGTTGGCAAAAAAAATTGCTTTAACCTTGAAAAGCAAGTTTCATATTACTGGCATTAAGCCGATTAAAACCAAAATCTGGACGTGGTAGAAAATTTTACTAAAAGTGATTTGCATTTTACACAAAATCTAGACGTGATAGAAAAAATCTAATTATAGATTTGAATCAGCATACCGAAATTAGCTAGGAGCACCTATTTGGTCTTCTGTAACAAAATCTTTGTTGCCTAGTGTAATCAATTAGCCTAGCCGGGTCATTCATATATACTTTGATACACTCTTAGTATGGTAAAAGTTGCTTAAAATTATTTGAGATCTATGGGTAAATAGAGAAATGCTATAACATACAAGTGTATTAATTTTTCTACTTACATCTCATTTGTGTCATCTTCCGCTGTATCATTCTGTTCGGCTTCACAAATGTTTGCCACGTCCTGCGACAAAAATAAATTTTCCAGGTCAACTGCGGCAAAATGTTGTATAGTTGCACCAGCACTGCAGGGAGACATGATAAGATAAAAATCACTCTTTCAAGTATATACAGGGTGATTCAGCAAAGAGTACATTAAATTGGAGGATGAAATCCTTGGATAATTCTAAACCACAATGTCTCTATGGTAAAATGTCAGATTCTGCATAGTTTCCATGTTACAATCCATTTAAGATGTTGCATTAATGAGAGTGAATATGAAGTGAAACCCCTGTAGGTTTTTGTGTTCATTTATTCACAGATCTCTACAGTGTGACCCCTCTTTGTTACAACCTAAAGGAAATGTTCAAAGTTTCCCCTTCTGCCTCAATGCAGGCCTGTACACGTCGTACCATTGAATGTCTGACGTGTTCCAGGATGCCTGGACTATGTTTAATTTGCTCGCACCTGTCACGAACACGTGCTATAAGCGCCCCAGACCACTCCCATCGTTGCCACAGGACGGGGCGGACCCATATCACCATCCACTGTGTGGGAGGATACGTCGTATTACAGGTTTTTACTGATTTGATTGCCAAATTTGTAGATCATACAATTATTCCTGAATTGGCTATTGTTTACGTGTTATGCCAATCTGTACTGAAGTGATAAGGTAATGTTTTGGTATTTCCTAACATCGTAACTGCACCTCGTAATTGTATCTATCACTATCTATTACACTGGGGAACAAAAAAAAAAATTTCTTGGTGCCTGAGATTTTAGACCTTATTCTGGATATTTTCATGCCACTGATTCAGAAAATATCATCCATTTTGTTCTAGCAGCTCTAGTTTTTTAGATATTGCATACGTCATTACCTACTTTATTACCCTTCTGGAACGGTATTATGAGTTGCTCGTAAATCTAAATGCATCTGTATAATTAAATTGTAGCTATGATTTTGCTGATGTTGCTGTTTTGCATGTGTATTGTACATGTACTAACGTGAATTCTTTCCTGTTACAGGTGTTGACATGGCTTCATCACGAAGAAAGTGTTTAAATCATCCAGATGTGTTTTGTTTTATCTGCGGAGAGTACACGTTCATTGAACAGAGAAAAACTATTACTGATTTTGTGAAAAAAGCTTATTTTGCCTATTTCAAAGTACAACTAGGGGACCAAGATAAGCCATGGGCTCCTCATGTTGTGTGTAAAACATGTACGGAGCATCTGCGGCAATGGACCAACGGAAAGTGGAGGTGCCTGAAATTTGGTATACCAATGGTATGGAGAGAACAGAGAAACCACAGTGATGACTGTTACTTTTGTTTGGTGAATATAAAGGGCATCAATGGACGTAACCGGAGTAAATGGACGTATCCTGACATAGACTCAGCTAGACGGCCTGTTTCACATTCAGATGAGATACCTGTCCCATCATTCAGCCATCTTCCAGAGCTCCCTCAAGATGATGATGAATCTGCTACTGACAAAGAAAGCATATGTGGGCAAAATGACAGTGATTTCGAAGGACCGTCATCAGTTGCAGAAGGTTTTAGTCAACACGAATTAAACGACCTCATAAGGGACTTAAGTCTTTCGAAGAAATCGTCTGAATTGTTAGCTTCCAGGCTGGGAGAAAAAAATTTACTGCTGCCGGGAACCAAAATCACGTTATATCGCGACAGAGAAAAGGATTTACTGCCCTTCTTCTCAAAAGAGAATGATTTAGTTTTCTGCAACAATGTGCCCGGATTGCTGATGAAAATGGGCATATCGGAATACACACCAAGTGAATGGCGGTTATTCATAGATAGCTCCAAACGGAGCCTAAAATGTGTTCTTCTACACAACAGCAACAGATACAGATCAATCCCAATTGGTCACTCAGTCGGTATGAGAGAAGAGCACGGGACAGTGCGTGATCTGTGTGGATCTGAAGATGGTGAATTTTCTCCTGGGCCAGCAGAGCGGGTACACCAAGTACCTGTGCTTTATATGTCTCTGGGACAGTAGAGCTAAAGTTGAACACTGGGTGAGAAGACAGTGGCCTCTGAGAGAAAACATGGTGGTTGGAGAAAAAAATATCATCAAAGAAGCTTTGGTTGACAGAGAAAGGATCATATTGCCACCACTGCACATCAAACTAGGTTTGATGAAACAATTTATAAAGGCTTTGAACAGAGATGGGACGTGTTTTGGCTACATATGTAGAAAATTTCCTGCGCTGAGCATGGAAAAGCTGAAGGCAGGTATTTTCGATGGACCGCAAATCCGGGAACTCATGAAAGACCCGCGTTTCCAAGATTCAATAGACAACATTGAGGCACGTGCGTGGTCATCGTTTAGTATGGTTGTGAAGAATTTCCTTGGGAACTATAAGGCCGATAACTACGGTGAACTAGTGGAGAATATGCTCTCTTCTTTTTGTAAACTTGGCTGTAAAATGAGCATCAAACTGCATTACCTCCACAGTCATTTGGATCGTTTCCCAGATAACCTCGGTGATCTAAGCGAGGAACAGGGTGAATGATTTCACCAAGAACTAAGGACCATGGAAGAACGGTACCGTGGACGATGGGATACTCACATGATGGCAGATTACTGCTGGAGCATCCAACGCGAATGTCCTGGCACATCTCATCGCAAGAAATCTCAGAAACGCGGTTTATGTGAGATGTCTCAATGAAAGAACTTTTTTTGCCGTTCGTGTCTCAAGCTTGTTTGAATTTAATAAATATTTTTGGTACCTTATGCTTGTTTGATGTTAATACACTATTTTTGCTGACATTCATCATACTTTTGTATTCAATTGACAACAACAGTGATTGCCAGTCAGCAATTATATAATATTATATACATTATATAGAAATATATATAGATATATATCATATCTTGATAAGCAGAGCTGATGGAGAAAAACTAATGTCATTTTTAGAATCAGCGACCTCAATATACCCAGAAACAGGTCTAACATCTAAGTCACCAAAGTTGTGTTCCCCAGTGTTATCTTACTTCTGTAGGTCACGGTCAGGTGCTATCAGAGTGCACTACAACATGGGGCAGTACACAGATGGTGAATATGCTGATATGTACCTGGTGTTATGGGCAGCAGGTAGAAATGCTGCAGAGGCTGTACGACTGTATGAAGAACGGTATCCAAACCGAAGGCTGCCAAACCCCCGAACATTCATCGCTGTTGATCGGAGGGAAAGGGGATATTTCCGTCGATTTACAGCAGATATTGGAGGACATAACCGACACAGGGACGCCACAGACGAGCAAATTCTGAACCTGGCAGAAGATGATCCATCTACTAGTACAGGAACAGTTGGAGCTGTTGTGAATGTGCCACAGTCAGCCGTTTGGAGGTGCCTGCATACAAACCTCCTGTACCCATGTCATCATCAGAAGGTCCAAGGGCTGGATCCTGACGACTATCCCCGACGGATCGAATTCTGTCAGTGGTTTTTTACGACACCATGCTGTTGATCCTCGGTTCACTAGTAATGTTTTATTCACAGATGAGGCAACATTCGCAAGAGATGGTACTTTCAATACTCACAACATGCATACATGGGCGGAGGATAACCCTCACTCAACAGTACGTAGAGCACACCAGGTGAGGTTTTCAATAAACAGATGGGCTGGCACTATTGGAGATAACATTATCGGCCCTTATTCTGCTACCACAGTGGCTGACCGGAGACGTCTGCAGGCATTTCCTCGAGGAGACACTGCCAGTGCTACTTGAAGATGTGCCACTGCAAGTACGACGTCGCATGTGGTTCATGCATGATGGTGCACCTGCCCATTTTGCCCGAGCATCAAGGGAATATCTGGATACTGTTTATCCCAACAGGTGGATAGGGCGTGGTGGCCCCGTTCCCTGGCCACCTCGCTCCCCAGATCTTAACCCTTTGGATTTCTACCTGTGGGGTCATTTAAAGACGTTGGTGTATGATACAGAGGTTCAAACAAGAGAGGAATTATGGCCATGTGTTCGTGACAGGTGCGAGCAAATTAAACATAGTCCAGGCATTCTGGAACGCGTCAGACATTCAATGGTACGACGTGACGTATACAGGCCTGCATTGAGGCAGAAGGGGGCAACTTTGAACATTTCCTTTAGGTTGTAACAAAGAGGGGGCACACTGTAGAGATCTGTGAATAAATGATTGCAAAAACCTACGGGGGTTTCACTTCATATTCACTCTCATTAGTACAACATCTTAAATGTATTGTAACATGGAAACTATGCAGAATCTGACATTTTACCATAGAGACATTGTGGTTTAGAATTATCCAATAATTTCATCCTCCAATTTAATATACTCTTTGCTGAATCATCCTCTATATATATATATATATATATATATATATATATATATATATATATATATATATATACATTTGTGTGTGTGTGTGTGTGTGTGTGTATGGCTTACGTAAGATTTCCAACTTCAAACACCTGTGGTGACGTGAAGATTTCTGCTTGACTATCTGAATTCATGACGACTAGCAATTCGTGGTTATTCAATAGAAAATATCAGTTAATATGGTGCCGAGCTGAAAATGGCCCATTTTTACATGTGGCTGGGCTGCCCCATTTCGACTGACGAATAGCTGTACACCAGTCATAAGCTCGCGGAATTCCTGATTGGAGAGTGATACCTTTGTGGGTATTTAGAATATTCTACGATAGTCGAATCTGCACATGCGCAGGACGGATAGTTAAAGAGAGAGAGAGAGAGAGAGAGAGAGAGAGAGAGAGAGAGAGAGAGAGAATGAAAATGAAAAGGTTTATTGGCAGACTATAGTCCATATTACAAATATTATTAATACAATGAGAGTTTACATACTAAGGACAGAAATATACACATTATTTACGTCTTACTTCTTACTTCAGCTCCCAGGTAGGCTAGTTAGCCTGTCAGTGGAGCCAGCCTCCTTCGCCATTCCCCCCTGTCCAGCAGCATTCCCGTTTCCCTTCGTCCCTCCATCTCCTTCTCGGTCTCCCTCGCGTTTTTCTGCCATTCCCTGGTCTTCACTCCCAGCGCCTCCTCGCAGTTCTCCCCTCCTCCATTCTCTCCAAGTGGCCCAACCATCTCAATTTAGCAGCGTCGATTTTTCTCAAAATCGGCGTTACTCCCACAGTGGCTCTTATTTCTTCATATCTTATCCTATCTCTTCTCGTCTTTCTCAGAATAGGCCTCAGCGGTCTCATTTCTTCCGCCTGAATTCTACTTCGATCCGCCATGCGCATTTTCCAGTGTTCAGACCCATAAATCAGTATTGGTGTTAAAACTGTTTCAAAGATTATTTTCTTAGTCCCAAGGGGTATATGTTCATCTTTCAGTAGCGGGTATAACATTCCGACATTTTTACTAAACTTTGCAATTCTTTCAGTTATTTCTTGCATATTATCACTTTCTTTAGTAAACATACTCCCTAAATATTTAAATTTTCCAACATTTCTTATTTCCTTATCTCATATTTGAACTCAAATTCTCAAATTCTCCTTCCCTTCGACATACACTTAATATTTCTGTCTTTTCTACATTCATTACCATTCCCGCTCCTTCAAACAGTCATTCCAGTCAATTAAAGCTTGTTCTAGATCTCTCTCTGTCGTCCAGAATGCTATGTCATTCGCATATGCCATTATTCCATTATTATTATTCATTTCATGACGTCGCTTGAAACTTGCAATGACTGTGTCCATGTAGGCTATAAACAGGAGTGGTGATATAACACTACCCTGCTTCGCCCCTGTTCTAACTTGAAACCACTCATCATTTTTGTGTCCAGTCCTTACTTTGCATTTGCTAACTTGATAGAAACTTTTCAAAGTCCTAAGAAGTGTCCGTCCCCCTTACCCCATAATCTCCTCCAAACATCTCCACATTCTTCCTCTGGGAACTGTATCGAATGCTTTTTTAAGATCTATGAATATTACATAGATGTTAGGATTAAATTCCCATGCCTTTTCTATAACAGAACTAGGGCCAAAATTAAGATCTACCGTACTTCTATCTTTTCGATAACCATGCTGTTCCTCTCCCAACCTTGCTTCAATTATTTGCCTTGCTCTTTTTTCTATCATTCTTTAATAAAGTTTTGTTATATGATTAATAAGCGATATTCCCCTATAATTCTCATATGTACAGTGCTTACAATAAGTCTCGCGCCTCTGTCTCGTCCAAAGCTAGTCTGTTAGGTATAAAATGGGCGGTCCTTATGGCAGCGGAGGTGTGTTCGGATTGGTGCACATAATTGCTCTAACCCCATCAATGACGTCCATTATTACGTCACTTCTGCTACATTTTAGTGTTTAAAATACAGGGTGTACATAAAGTCAGGATCTATTTTTGTGAAGCACTTGGAAATTATATGGAATTCAATCATAAAATGATAAAGTGGTAACATTTATTAAATAATTAAGAGTAGGATTCGACGTGACGCCCATCGGTATCCCTGCACAGCTCAAATCGTTCCGCAGCATTTCTAAACACATTCTGGAGCATTTGCGGGGTTATGTTATCTGCAGCAGTTCGTATACGTGTACGTAAGTTTTCAAGACTCGTAATCTTCGTCTGATAGACGTGCGATTTGATAAAGCCCCATGCAAACAAATCTAAGGGGTTAAATCTGGTGATCTCGCTGGCCAAGGTCTGTTGCTTCCGCGTCCGATCCAGCGATTTGGAAAACGTCCATTTAGATAATCCTGAACAATTTTGGCATAGTGACAAGGAGCACCATCATGTTGATAGACCACGGGGATAGGATTGTTAGTACCGTCGTCTATCAACATGATGGTGCTCCTTGTCACTATGCCAAAATTGTTCATGATTATCTAAATGGACGTTTTCCAAATCGCTGGATCGGTTGCGGAAGCAACAGACCTTGGCCAGCGAGATCACCAGATTTAACCCCTTTAGATTTGTTTGCATGGGGCTTTATCAAATCGCACGTCTGTCAGACGAAGATTACGAGTCTTGAAAACTTACGTACACGTATACGAACTGCTGCGGATAACATAACCCCGCAAATGCTCCAGAATGTGTTTAGAAATGCTGCGGAACGATTTGAGCTGTGCAGGGATACTGATGGGTGTCACGTCGAATCCTACTCTTAATTATTTATAAATGTTACCACTTTATCATTTTATGATTGAATTCCATATAATTTCCAAGTGCTTCACAAAAATAGATCCTGACTTTATGTACACCCTGTACAAATGATTAAGAAGCAGAATGACCAAGTTTCGGGATGTTGGGATGGTTATGGAGCAATCCTAGTCATCATAATATTAGCTGGGCATTACATTATACCGTCTCAATATATACTGTAGACTATAGAGAACGACTAATTCGGAAAATATCCCAAATCATGGCATGATACCTAAGTTATTTTGACGCAGGTCTAAATTATTTGCGCAAATGCATTGATTGATATTAAGTAATTGTTGGGAATTGTTGTCAATATTGTTGTTTGTGATACATATCCTACGTGAAAAATCTAATGATCAAATTCCTCAGTGAACCTCTCACGCGCTCGCATTTCGAGGAAGTCACGGTCGTCTCACTAATAGATAGTTTATCCATTGTTTTAAGTGGTAACCTATTCCATCTTATGAAAGTCATTAGTCTAAAGCAAGACTGGTGGGCCGTGAATCAAAGAAATTTGCATTTGATTTCTTCATCGTAATTATTACGTAATATAGTTTACTGTACACGTATATACTATTATATAAGAGTTTATTGGTAGCATATCATATGACATTTCCCATAAACATGTGATGGCTTCGATGTTGCCAGTTTTTATTTTTTTCCTGAAACTATTACCTTCTCATAGTTTGTTTCAACAATGCATATATTATCATCTCCACGAGCGTAGACATTGCAAGAAAAGATTCTAACTAAGGATAAGTAAAGTTGTTTCATGGTCACAATATATACTTTAATAGATGTCAAACATAAAATATAATAAAATTCTATATTAACATAATATATATTCGATACACATTTACGTCATGGCTTTAACATCAGTATTTCGTATAGCTTCCTCCGGCATCAATAATTTCTTGCAATCGTTGCGGCATAGAAGAGGCCAGATTGTAGGGAATGTTTGGTGTTCGACGTAAGCTCTCCCAACTATTCCTCGTGTGAGCTAAAAGTGCTTCAAATGTTCTTTCATTGCGTTGCTCCCATTCGTTAATCATTATTGCCCAAAGGTTTTCAATCGGATTCATATCAGTAGAACGTGGTGGCAGAATTAGATTAATAATCTCTGGCTCTCTTTCCTCCTCCCTTCGTAATTCCCCACCCAACCTCGTTTCCTTCGACAAAGCAACGCTTACTTACATCCTCATTGCACTTCCTTCATTAAACCTATTATCGCTTTTACTGTCCCTTCCTTCCATCCATCAATGCCAGCGTTCTTAAACCTAGCACATAAATTACATAATATGGAATCTAACACCTTAGATCTCTACGCATTCATGTTACTTGAAGACGCCTGTGTCTTAGGGGAATCTAAGTGTTGAGAGTGGGCTTGAGGGGTACTCTATAGATTACTACAGATGACCTTGAACGCTCCAACTATTTAAAAATGATTATTTATTACGCACATCATATGGCATAATACACACATGAATTTAAGTATCTTACACTATAGGAATGGATTGAATCCTACCAGAGTTAAAAAGTCGCAAAATATGATAGATTAGTTTGTATTAAGAGGTTACTAAGAGAAAAGGATTTGGAATAGAGCGGAAGGCAGAGAGTATATTTTCTCGAGTTTCGGTTATTATTAACGTTATATGGATACATTGCCATGCGGTGTGATGAGAGAGAGAGAGAGAGAGAGTTACAAGGAGTTACAAGGAAAAGAAGTACCTCAAAAGGCCTTGCGGCCCATACCGGGGAGGTACCAATGGCAACGGGTTCCATGGAAAATTTTTTACACCCTCAAATAGTGTGCAAGGTTTGGTCTAACCTTTTCTTGAACTGATCCACAGAGGAACTGTTCACAACTTCTGAAGGTAACCTGTTCCACCCGTCACAGATCTTATACGTAAAGTAATTCCTACACACACTAGTCCTAAACCGCTTCAAATCCAACTTCCAACCATTGTTGCGAGTTGGGTTATCATTTAAACTAAACATGCTTCTAAAATCGACATCGTTGAACACGCGTAAGAACTTGAAAACCTCGATCAGTTGACCGCGCAGCCTCCGAGTTTCCAGCGAAAACAAGTTCAGGGCGCGTAACCGTCGATTGTAGCCCATATGCCTAACGGAAGGGATTAACTTTGTGGCCCTCGCCTGCACTCGCTCCAGCCTCTCAATATCTTTCCTGAGGGTGGGCGACCAAAACTGCACAGCATATTCCAGGTGCGGCCGAACCAGGGAATTGTACAGAGAGAGCACAATCTCCTTGTTCCGAAACTGAAATTGCCTCCTGATATAACCTAACAGCTTCTGGGCTTTCTTTTCAACCTCTACGCACTGTTTGGTAAATTTAAGGTCGCTGCTAATTAACACACCCAAGTCCTTTTCCAAATCAGTCGCGTCGCCTCGATATTACTCCCCAACATACGTTGCATTTACCCAAGTTAAACGGCATTTGCCATTTTTCGGACCACTCTCCTATCCTACCTAGGTCCGCACGCGGTTCCTCGATCGCTTCGGGCGTCCCAACATTGGCCCCAAGCGTAGTGTCATCAGCGAATTTGGCGATCCGACTGACGATGCCACCGTCGATATCATTTATGTAAATGATAAACAACAGTGGCCCCAAAACGGAACCCTGAGGAACCCCACTAGTGACCGAGGCCCAACCCGAACTAACCCCTTTAATTACAATCCTCTGCCGCCTATTCTTCAGCCAGTTTTCAATCCACCTACCTACTTCCCCACCGATACCCAGCGCGCGTACTTTCGCCATTAGCCGGCGGTGAGATACCTTATCAAAGGCTTTCTGAGAGAGAGAGAGAGAGAGAGGATGGAGAGAGAGAGAGAGAGAGAGAGAGGATGGAGAGAGAGAGAGCGTTATCTCCTGCATACTCTACAGTATATATATCTATATACAGTATGTCTCTATATATAAATAGATAGAGTGATCGACACAATGATAATGTGGACGTCATTGATGGGGTTAGAGCAATTATGTACACCAATCCGAACACACCTCCGCTGCCATAAGGACCGCCCATTTTTTACCTAACAGACTAGCTTGGGACGAGACAGAGGCGCGAGACTTATTGTAAGCACTGTACCTGATTCACCCTTTCCTTTATATATTGGAACGATGATTGTTTTTCCCAAATAAACGGGGACTTGACCTTCTCTCCAATATTTATTCAACAGGTTTCGAATTTTTTCTTTCATGGCTTCGCCTCCCTCCTTTATAAGTTCAATCGGAAACTCATCCACTCCCGTTGACTTTCCATTCTTCATTTTATTAAGAGCCACTTCCATTTCTTCTCTGGTAATAATTACCTGTTCTGCTAATTCCTGGTATATTCCATCCGCTTCCTCCACTTCTTCTGGATCTCCATTCAATAGATCTTTAAAATAACCCGACCATCGCCTACAAATATATACAATTGATTAGAAATAATACAGTGATGTCGAGGTTAAGAGCTATAGACAGGCGTTTTCGCACCAAGAATTCCATAGATTAGAGGACAAACGGCAGACTCATGAATAGCTTGGATAATCGGGTTGGTGGATTTTTTTCATATTCTGCATTAGACTGTATTGTCTTGTCATCTCCGGGAAGCTCGGGACATTGCGGGCAGCAAACATTTGCGAAGCTGAGCATCTCGGGAGATCTTTATGTAAGAGCCTAAAACACGTGCTGTAGAGCAAATTTAAGGTCCTGCCAGAACCTTTTTTCATAATTCGCCCGGTGCAGTTTCCTTGCCAATTGATGGATATAGTTGCCACATATGCCTACCAAGAGAATGACAAGAGCATCTTGTAAATGAACTGTTGAAGTTTCAGTTTAAATATGTGTAGGAAACCTCTACAGGGTGTCCCATAAGTCCGGCATCATAGGAGAAATTCATATTTTTCTATTTCTACAAACCATAATTCATATTTTTCTCTTTCTACAGGCCATAATGTCTGTGAGCAAGGAAGAACGAATCCAGATAATTCTACTCATAGGAAATCGGAGTCAAAGAGAGGCCGCTGCTGAATTTAACAGACTGCATCCAGACCGCGAGCCAATAACAGAGTTGTGTTAGCAGACTTGTTGCAAAATTTAAGGAAACAGGATCCATAGAAGATAAACCACACAGTCGACCTTCAAGGAGGTCCACTGACGATGATACAGCGACTGCTATCCTGGCTCATTTTAACAGTAGTCCCAATAAATCTCTTCGGCGATTGTCCGCCGAGACAGGAGTGTCGAAAAGTAGCATCCATCGCATTCTTCAGGCTCACAAATGGCATCCATATAAACTTCAGATCCTACAGAAATTAAGCGAAGATGATCCCGATCGGCGCCACTTGAAAACGCTGGTATACGCAGAGAAAATTAGGAGTGTTGAACATTTGCGGCAGCGCATTATTGGGGCATGTAACACCATTACTCCTAACATCATTCACCGTGTGCTTGCTGACTGGGTATCACGTCTGAATTTGTGCATTGAAAACAATGGTGGACTCATTGAGCACGTTCTGTAAATATAAGCTTTTGTTTTGCCTTTTTTTATTATTTTTCCTATGATACCGGACTTATGGGACACCCTGTATATATATATTATATATATATATATATATATATATATATATATATATAAAACGAAGCATTTTATAATTCTTTATTGCTGGATAGTAAGCCCCAATCTTCTACGTTTTTAAATGTGTTTGTCACAATACACTGTATTAGGAATCAAATCCTTAAGGCAGTGTTTAATTCGTGAATTGTACTGAAGAAAATTTACTTTATTCATGAATAATAAGATTTAATATGATCCCCCAAAAAACAACATTAAAAATAGTGCAGTAATGTTCAAGAGATAAATTAATTAGAGTAAATCATATTAATTCCATTTGTTGAATTGTAAAATGCGCAAAATATATGTTGTCATAAATTCCATTTTTTATAAATATGCATAAAAAATGTCATTTGCTGGGTATGCCCTGCTAAAACTTAAAATTCGCTAGGGCTACCCAATATATCTTGCCCCACCATTTTTTCTTAGCTAAATAATAGGCCATGGGGTTAAAATGTCTTTTGGGCCGTAAGTTTCAACTTTCTGCGCTTCACATAACTGGATTTTTCCAGTTTGAACCTCCCCCCTTTGGATAAACCGATGCTTAACGCAGTTTCGAAAATGGCGTCTCACAGTGATGTGCGTTGTAAACAGAGGGCTGTCATCGAGTTCTTAACCGCAGAGAAGGAAACAGTTGGAAATATTCACAAACGTCTACAAAACATTTACGGACATGCTGGTGTTGATCGAAGCACAGTTGGACGCTGGTCTAAACGTGTGAGATCATCGAAGAGAGGGAGAGCCAGCCTCGATGATGAGCCACGCAGCGGTCGCCCGACATCGGCTGTAACATCTCAAACTGTGCAACGTGCTAATAGCATCATTCGGTCAAATCGGCGCGTCACATACAAGGCGCTATCACTGGAACTAGGAATCAGTAAAGGAATTGTGAATACGATAATTCATTAAATAATTTCCATTAAATAAAACTCTTCTACAGCATCAAAATCACACATGTTCAACGTTTAGACGATTAGATCAAACTGATTTAGTTCTTGTTGTTTATCGTGTGCAGTGTAGCCATATGTTCGTGCGAATCAATACGCCCTCCCGAATTCGTCAGAAGGTTTGATCGTACAAAAACCTATGCACTGGAACCGCAGCCTCTATAATTTTCAATAATTTCTTTTAAAAATTTTGGGGTATCCGTTAGTAGTGTGGGCGCAAAAGGGTAGAGTCCAATTGCAATGTTGCAAATGTTGGGGGTTGCAAAGGGGGGAATGGGGTATTGCATGAAGGGGAAGTGATATGCAACAAGGGGAGGGAGTTATCTCCAAGTTGCAATGAAGGGGAGAAGCTTTGAAGGGAGAAGGGAGGATGACCTCCCCCCAAAGGGGTAACTTAACCTAAGAGAGAGAGAGAGGAGGTGAGGAGACTTTGGAGGAGAAGACTGGATGTCTTCACTCCCCCAAAGGGAAAACTAACCTAAGCCTTAACTTAATGAGAGAGAGTTGTTTTCGTCCAGCGGAGCCAGACGCATAATGAGAGTTCATCCGAGCGCCCGCTGTCTATAACGTCCTAATCAGCCAGTTGGTTTAATCCACCAGTTGGCTTAGAAGGCTTAATCTGGTTTAGAAGGCGTAAATGGCTTGTTCAGGTGTACATTATTAGGGTTGAGCCAGATTGCGCTATTTACTTAACTAAAACATATATTCTTGACAGTTAGCTTAGCAATCTTAAGCAGCCAGTGGTTTTAGAAGGCGTGACCAGCCATTTGTTATATATATATATATATATAGTAATTAAATAATAATACGTTTATATATACAACACTAAGAATTAATACACCATTACATCATTCTGTTTATTTAAAAGATTATTGGAATCACTATCATGAAATATATAGAAAATAAATATAACAATCGTTCATTCTATACAAAACGAGGAATATATACAATAAAGAATAATAATAGTATAAGAAATACGAAGAAAATATAAAATAAAAAAATGATAATATAATACAAAACGCTGGAATATAATCATCAAAATAATAGTACAGGATAAATAATAAATATATATATATATATATATATATATATATACACAATTATATTAAATAATTAAATATATTCAAAAATAAATAACATCAAATATATAAATTTATGTTCTTCTGCGCTTAACTATAACACTAAACTCGCAAGTGATCGAGTCTACAATCACATCATTCATGCTTTGCACTACGCAGTAAATAAGATTTAACATTATTTCACCGCTCAGAGTATAGGGATGCCTATATTCGATGTAAATAGCCTTCATATCGTTCAATACTATTTTGTGCCCACTTTACATTCGGTTGGCAAGTTATCTTTAAACACTGCTAGAATACATTCAAAGGCACGTACAAAGAGATCATCGTTAACTACAACATCATTATTAATTAAAAGTTTATAAACACTCCTTTCCAATCGAGGGTTTATTCTTACCGAACCGAGCTTATCATCGTGAACCCATCTTCATAATGCATAGCGGCAGTTGAAATAATCTTCTAAGTCGTAACGACAGCTGTTCATTATATAAAGGAACAACTCTTCAGGATGAACGGTGTAGGTGAGCTCAGCCCTGTACCGCTAATGTCCTTTGTACGAAAGTTCATGATATTTCGAAGATTCTAACCTTTTAAATAAGCATCCAGCTCTAGACCATTCTCGCCTTGATCAGTCCTACACTCGGTAAGCCCGTCGAGCAGAGCGGTATAGCGTATTGAAGAACCGTATCAAAATAAAGCATAGCCGTAACACGCGCGTCTATTATAGGCTTCAGCTTGCGGAAACCAACGATTTCAAACATTCTGTCGAGGATGAATCTGTTTCGCATAGGGGCATGAACGTTATTATCAGAAGCATTCTTCCACATCCGTCGTATATAAATGCATGGCTGATCGTTCTTTATACACAACATACAACAGTAGCATATTAGGGGCTATCACTAATTTGCTCTCTTCTTGTACCTTCACTAGCAGGTATTTTATAACGAGCCTCACTCCACTTCTCAAGTACAACGAAGACTATTCATCTCCTCAACACTTAAATAAACAACATTCCATTTACCAGAGTTTGATCGTCTACAAGTCGTTTCCAGTACATAGTTAATAGGCTCCGGTTTCACGCCTGAACACGCGCAATGACTTCGTCACGGACACATCATACACGGCATTGAGAATGCTGCTCAAAGGAAGTTCCATCGTATTCGAGGAGTGCAAGACCTGTTTGGATGAAGCTCTGAAATGACTATGAGCCACAAGCGGGCTGATCGGCTCGACGGGAGGTGTGGAGGAGTGAATCACACCATAAGCTGATGATCATGTACAGCGTTGTTCCAACGTGAAAGATTCATGTGAATACTTGTATCCTATTATACTGGGTAGGTGTTTTGAGAAATTTTCCGATACATGAAGCAATGCCGGTTTTAATGTTTTATTACTCCCACTCCCCAGAATACGCACCAGACACTTTCATTCAGGGGGATTTTCACGAACTAAACACATTTTAATCACACACCGACGCACTATTTGAGAGAAACATATGACCATATTTTTCCTTTAGCTTAACAGACGATACTCGTCTCTAAATTTTGTTAAAAACTCACGCAGGCCTTTAGCCACAACCTCACTACAAACCTTGTCATGATATATAATAATGTAGTGGAAAAAATACTTAAGATTCCCCATGATGACAAGATTTACATTCTCAACCACAGGGTACGAGTTCTCGGTATGATGCAACATGACATAATATCGCTTGTTCCATCATTCATCAACAAGACTCACTAAACATAACAGTTCCTTCTCTTCTGCTCGTGTTGTTTCTTCCATTTCACGATATATTTAAGCTTTTATAAAGTTTAGTCCTACAACATAGTTCAATACGTCGCTTGTACCACGAAATCCTGCAATGCTCTTGCCAGAATAGCCGTAGAGTATTTATACTTCTTGTTTATCAAACTTCGCACGATTCAATGTAGCCTTAAAAGTATCAAAGGAGAGTGGAATAGGGAGCCATTCAGTAACCTTATCTTCACACTTTGCTGAATAGCACTTCATAAACATCGAACACACAATATTAAAGGTACCCATTACTATTTTTCGTCTACGTGGGATTTCGCTAAATACTCGTCTGAGATCCAGGGTTTACAGCGGTCAACTGAGCACGCAGGGTAGAGATATGCCCAGGTAGTAGCAGGAGTCACGTAACCATTGATTGATCATACAGGGAGTCGGAGCTTAGAACTTTCCCTTATACATTCGCTGGGCGGAGCTTAGACGTTTCTCCTCTACATACGCGCGCGCACACACACACACACACACACACACACAAAGGAGAAAGTGCAACGCTAATTGAAACACGATTTATTTAATAAACACATCATCGAATTATTCAACGTATATATATTTAAAATTACGTGTAATAAATAAACATATCGTTAACAATAGAAATATATAAAAATCAAAGATTGTGGTATCCAACGGGTACGGTATCATAGGTACCAGGCACCTGGTAACATTTCCTATAAGTGTTACCGCACACCTTCGTACCCCTAAGTTCCTTCACGCCCCCTAATTTCTGAGCCCGAAAATTGTGGGTCCCTACAGTTAGTTGAGGTGGCTGGACCCCCTCTTCTTCCAAGGACACTAGCTCCTTCAACGATTGAAAGTTAACGACCTGCCGATTCGCCTGGTTGAGTGTGATACCCTTAGCCTTCAAGATATATTTCATATCCTCCCAGACTCTCACCCGTAACCTATAAGTTTTTGGTCCTGTTGAGACAAAAGAGAGAGTCGGCGTATGCGATGTCTCCATATTCATCTTTGATCTCATGAGTTAAGTCTCCGAGGAATTCACCAATAGGCGGCATGTATTCACCCTCCCTCGTTGTGAATATCATACTATCTGTATCGGGGTACAAAACCCTCCTTCCAAGATAATGCAATAGACCCCCAAAGTTTGATGCGTGCTTAGGTTGTTGTGAAGCTGGCTACAGATATGTTTGTAACCCGTGAGGTATCTGTGGGCAATTCGGTATTGTTGTACTTTATTATGTAAGTATTACCCACATTCACGATCCCCATGACCTCTTTATCTGGAGCGTTGGCATAATCCCAGACTTCACCATAACTTTGACACAAATGTACGTTCCCCTTGCTAGATTCTGTGCAAATTTTCCCCAAAGACTGTTTAGACACAACTTTGCCCTAAAGCACTTGCCTGGGTTCTTTACAATTTGGGAACGGTCAAGCTATATACCTTCACGGTCACGGTATCGCTGAATATAAGCCGATTTTTATCTTCGGTATCAATTCTTCGCGGATATCCTGATGCCTCTACCTTATCCTTCAAAAAAGTGTTTATATATGGCGTGAAAAGGTTAGGTAGCTTCTGAAACCTTTACACCTCATATATCTTCAATATTCTGTAGCCATGGGGAACGGCTAGGTCCAGCTCAGGACTTGTATATACACCTCTGATCTTACGCTGGTTGGTTGTGTGATTACAATCCCAATTGTTCTCCTCTGCGCACTTCACGTACAGGAGAAACATGAGCTTGTGGACTATAACGACGGGTAAGATTGGCATCCATAAATCGTGAGGGGGCAGCACATCTACAGTACGAAAGAAAGGCCGAAATATTACCTGTTCAAAATTGGTGAGAACACCTCGATGGTGTGCAGGTCAGGTCCTACCAGTTTTTCAGGTGCACCTACAGGGTACGGATTGTTCTTCATCACGTAGGGATATAAAGAACTGAAGTCATAGTAATGGAGTTTCACGCCCTCCGTAGAGGGAAAGTATAGTTTAAAGGGATATGTACGCCCTCCGAACAAGCTATCACCGCATTTGAGAGGATCCATTAACATTGGACGCTTGATCGTGTTTATTTCTTCATGGTACTGTCCATCTGTTTCCATCCGTGCAGCATACCCATACTCCCACAAGACCTTGTGAGTGAACTGGGCGCCTATAATGATCGCGGGTGCGTGTCCGCGCAAGACTTTCGGCAGGACATCTACCGTGGATATCTCCTACTATTCCACACTCAGGACGGGGGCATCCGTGCCACCAGCAACCGTTAAAGGGGTGCACAGTCTTCTCACCAGTGGTACGGTTTTCGCTCAGACTATGAACCCAAAAAACACGACCAGTAACTTTAATGGGGTACTTTCCCCGTGTTGCGGGCATGCCTTATGTATACACCTGTCTGCTGCTGTATGTGTATGAGCCAGTAAATAACCTTGTGCCCATAACTGCAGGTATTGTTTCTGTGAATGACGGCTAAGGTGCTTTTAGGCGTGTTCTTGAACACCGTAAAACATAATGAGGCAATCGTGGTTGCGACATGCAACGGTTCGCATTTGAAACGATCTATGTACATCCTTCTAAAAGTCTGGAAACATACTTAAAGCACGCGCACATCATTCCCGCAATAACGCTCACATTCATCAGCTATACTGCATGGATTAGATTCATTAAAACTGTTGTAGTAGCGGTCCAAATATTCATGTTCTCCTGTACTCATACATTCATAGTTAAAGTAATGGTTGGATGGAGGTAGACCTACGTAATTTAAAGTTTCGTTAGTGAGGAATGTGTAAGGGAAATATCCTTTTGAAATTTCGGCGGCTACACCCATTACCTTGGGTAACTTTGCTAATTTACAAGGTGTGAATAATGAAGTGTCTTTAAACTGAACATTATATCTTAGTTGCATCTGTATAAGTTTCACAGATGATTCGTGCTCAAGCAGCTCCTTATAAAGGAACTGTGTCAAATTTTGCACCGTTATGGGCAAGAATATACACAGTCATTTCTTTGAATTTGTCCGCTAACTTGACAGTATAGGATACAAAGAGTTTCACGGGACTGTCGTATGCATCCGTTTTAAAAACGTTTGTCCGCTTACAACATTTGTGACACTCATCACACTTGACCTCCATGCAACAGATAGTCTGGCTTAACGTAGATGTGATATCCTCTTTGGATTCAGCATTCGTATATGTTTCTATATCGTAGTACACAGTTATACAAGGTCAATTTTTAGGCTTAGCATCTTTCATGTAACATGCAGTACATGCTTTACTCCAACCGCCTTATATTTCTCATGGCATGTAGAACATTGAATTTCGTCACATTTAGGATTGAAATTTCCTCACTTATCCATCATATGAAACATACCATATTCACAGATTCTCATTTTCCTGGGCGTGCCAATTGACTTATGCAGCTCAAAGCAGTTATTATTGAAGAATGTGCGTCTGCATACATCACAGTCCCTCTTCTCAGCTTCAACCACACGCTTTCACACTTAGAACTTTTACACTGCGCACATGCCATGTGGCAATCCTTACAATGTTTCACTATATCTTCCGCAAACTCGAGACATCCCTTACACAAATCATGATGCCGTCCATATCTTCGACTTTTATCATAACTCGCATAGAGAGCCCTTATATTACGGATGGGGAGATACGTTGTCCGTGACAGCCCTAAAATAAGTAGGGGTCTTCTACGATCTCTCACACAAAAAAAACATTCACAGTCCTACGACGATCATCCATTCCAAATACAACTATACGAACATTCATTTCCTGTTCTACCCTTCTCAACTCTTCAGATCCCATATTACACTCAAACTCAAGTTTACAGGCTACCGTAGGCAACCAAATTTTTTAGGCCGTGTGTTTAGCACAGTGAACATATGAGCTAAGACTACTGCTATAAAGCCACAACCACGATCGGCGGTTATATGCCACTTGTAAATAACCTGTGTCCGACGATAGAAATGACCAACCAAAGAATAACGGGTCGATCACACATCTCGAGCATGTATTAAAAAGCACCCTCCCACATACTTTGAGGAATAAAGGTTTAAGTCGTTATAATCTATTGAATGAGGATCCCAACATACAGTGGACCGATACAGGTGAGATCATTGTGGAAGGAGCAAAGGTACAGAGATCGAATATCGTAGACATCGTCCATGATCTGGTGAGAAATTGGGATAGGCTCTCACCATCAGGATGGAAGCATATTAAAGCAAGACTAAAACAAATAAATATTCCCAAGACGATGATAGGAAATCTGAATAGGTTAAAAGACTTGGAACATGCATCGCACGTGCCACAATTGAGAACGCCATTATCCCCAGCGGTAACACCTCTGAAGAGGAGAAAGAAGAGGTTAAACAACGATCAACCCTACCCACGGGCCTCTAAAATACGCAAATGACTAACATATTGAGGAAACGTTATTATGACATTTGTAGCCCAGCCTCCTACGGTGGCGTAGATAGACTGTACAGAAGTGTTTACAATGATGGAGTAGGGAAAAAAGATGTTGAGAGGTTGTTTTCGGGAGCAGGACGCTTATACTCTTCATGAGCCTGTGAGAAAAAGGTTTAAAACAGCTAAGACAATAACGGAATCAATTGACTCTATTTGGCAAGAAGATTTAACAGAAATGCAAAGATATTCAGTGTATAACGATGGTTACCGCTACATCCTATTCATAATAGATGTATTCTCTATATATCTGTGGCTAATTCCCCTCTGAAAAATAAATCGCCTGAAACAGTTACTAAAGCTTCCAAAACGTTGATGTTGAAAGAAAACAGGGTTCCTGGCTATTTTTGTACGGATATGGGGAAAGAATTTATAGGCCGAGCTTTTCAGAACATGTTGACACAGTTTAATATCAGCTACTACACTACCAATTCTATACACAAGGCCTCTTTAGCTGAAAGAGTTCAACGTACTATAAAGGAACGCATGCACAGTTATTTTATACATAAAAACACATACAGATATATAAACATTCTGGAATCATTGGCCTCATCATTCAACCGCTCACACCATCGCACGATTGGGACAACACCTAACGAGATTTTAGAAAGAGGTACTCGTACAGAGTCTGATGTGAGAAGAGATGGCACACCACCACACTCTGCGCGTTTCAAAATCAATGATTATATAAGACTGTCGCGTTCGGAAAATAAATTCGCGAAGGATTTGAGCAAGGCTGGACACGTGAGATTTTTAAAGTTAGGGCTATGAGACCTAAAGACGGGATAATGCTGTATTACGTTGAAGATTTAAATGGGGGAAATCGCAGGAGGCTTTTACCGCGAGGAGTTGCAGAAAGTGACATTTAATTTTAAAAAAATGTGTTTAAAAGTGAAAAAATTTTAGGAAGCAAAGTTTCAGGAAAGAGAAAAATGTACCTGGTGAAATGGCTAGGGTACCCAGAAAGCTTCAACAAAGCTGCTGCAATAATGAAGCTTAAATAGTATGCAACATTGCGCCTAACCACTTCTACGTCACACTACCGTCCTCCTCGTCCCTCTCTGTACATCCTAACAACACCCTGGCTAACTGTGTAACAGAACCCCATGGACCCATTGAATTAGGTCGTGATTCATATAAGGTGGGGCTACGCGAGATTCAGCTGGACACCCTCTTTTTAAATATTAATTATAAAGATCCCGTTTTTATGATTCGAAGAGACTGTAATGAGTGTGAAAAAGCCGGGGTAACTGTGGATGAAACCATACATATCGCCAGGATTGGCGATGCACGGTATTACAGTACAGTCGTAAAACTATTTCCGGGCTGCTACGGGGCGGCTGAGGATGTTGTGAGAGACTTAAACGCAAATTTAAAAAACTCAAATCTTACGGATGATTTAGTATACGAAATCGTAGACAAAGAAAACCCTGCACTTACTGTGACCCTAAAATCACAGGCTGACAGAAATATTAAAGACAAAAGACTGTTCAAAATTATAACCGAGGGGCGATATCGATTAGCCTTCGAAAGAGATACGTTTCACGAGACACAACATGACTTGTCTAGCGTAATGTATCAGATGTAATTGGAGAAATTGAGTGATGAAAAATTGAGACATGTGCTATATTTTTACAATATAGGGGAGCACCAGTTTGTTGGGGATAACCAGGCAGGCCTGCGGCGCATTGCTCACATTCCCAACCATAGAGGGAAGAGCATATGTATTACATATGACAGGCCCCATTATGTGAATGTCGCGACTAATCTAATAACCAATATCTCAATATATGTAAGAACGATTGAGGGAAAAATGTCCCATTCAGTGATGGGAACTTAACAGTGTAGCTGCACTTTCGACGCACTGAGTTATAATGGACAGAAAACCTTTCAGAGTCCATTTTTTGAACCATACAACGTACGGCGGTCCCCTTGCTGAAGAGGGGTGCCAGATACCTCGGTAGGAAAGCGCTACGGTCAGGTCTTAACACGGCAGAAGACATATTGGCTGGGACTAAACCTAAAGAAGCTCTAAAAAAAACACTTAAAGCGTACACAGGACGAAATCTTGAAAGATGCAAAGAGAAAAATGTGTGGTGGTAGGAAGAAGAAGAGGGCTGTCTGGAAGAATGGATTACCAGTACGTGGCCTTAAACGTAAAAGGATATCGAAGAAGAAGTGTTCTAAGCGAATGAAACCTATGATTGACCATTTTTTTAACTGATATAAGATAAGGACATTGATCTCAAGAATCATAGACTGTCTACTACTTGTCGAGAGAGGTGGTATTATTTCTGACTCGTCATGGCATGCTTCATCCATCCGTGTAGTTCACAATGTTGTAAATCGGAACTGTCCCTCTTTGACATGCCCCCAACTCAAGTTTCTATTGAGCACAGTGACTTTATTACAATTAACCCATTAAACACAATTAGTTCCCCGATTGCACCAACAGAATTCGAGATACCCAGCTCAGGCCCTTACTTTTTTGACCCAACCTCTGTACACATGTACGCTAAACTACATATAGGCCATTCTGATGGAACGAACTACGCTGACAAATATGCTGTATACCCTGAAACAAACTTTCGGCATTCCATATTCAACCAGTGTGATGTATATTCAAATCAGGCCAACTTATCGGCAGGAACGTGGTACTATCACCTACGAGCATATCTGGAAAATATGCTGAACTTTTGGAAAGAACTGAAGGATGCCTTTTTAAGTGCCGAGGGCTATTATCAAGTTAAAGACGAAAGTAGTATAAAGGACAAATTTAAAAATTCTAAAAAGAAGAAATATGAGTGTTTTGGACGCCTGCATACAGACTTCACATTCCAGAATTTCCTTGTGAATGGAGTTGATATGAAAATAAAGCTCACCCGCACGAATCCTGAGATGTTTAAATCTGGGAGGTGATCAAGAAGAGGGAGGAAAACCCGTTGTGATTCACAATATGGAGACATACCTCCGCGTACGGTGAGTGAAATTAAGTTCGCCTAAACAAATAGAAATTGAGAAAAACTTACTACATACCACAGTAAAATACCCAATTAACAGAGCACAGATCAAACTATACACGGTGCCAGAAGGGTTGGCCTCGAACCAGATATAAAACATCGCACTGGGAGTTCTACCTAAAAGGATATTAAAGGTGAATGGAAAATTTAAAAATAGTGCCTTTATATTCGAGAATTTCGGCCGTAAAACTATAACTCTATACGTCAATGGTGTTGCGTTGGGCGGGGCTATGGATATGGATTAATTATTGATCAGAAGCTGTGTTCCCGCTTTGAGCCAGAGCATATAGTAATGTAGCCCATATTGCAGGTGATTGCTTATGATGAGCATGGTTTTGGGGTAACGCAGAAAGAATTCATCGATCAATTTAACCTTTATCCGTTTGACATCACACCTGACTTATCTGCTAGTGTAAATACACACTTAAGTCCACAACAGAGTGAGAACATCTCAGTCAGATTGGAAATCGCCAAGGTGATAGAGGCACCTATTAGTGTACTAGTTTCCCTCGAGTCACAAGCTCTAATAGAAGTTGACAGATTTAGGAGCGTTGTCACTGACTTTTAAAATGGACGCGAATAGAGTTCAGAGAGTAATGAATAGTGAACGAATCACACGTGCTAAATTTGTCGGTGTGTTTGCGAAGAATGAAACATTGAAATTTCCAACTACGCGAGATTGCGGTGGTCTTATTGTCAACACAGATGTTATGGGTGGTGAAAGGATTCATTGGTTTGCAATCTATTTTAAAAATAGGGACCGCAAGTACTATTTTGATTTACTCTGGACTCAGTCCCTGGAGTGACCCTGTTAATGTAAAATTTCTCGAACAGATGCATATCCCCGAAGTTGTATGGAATCCCTTCCGGCTACAAGGATATTTTAGTAATACGTCCGGGATGTACTGCCTTTCATTTCTCATGCATATATCACGTGGTAAGGAATTTATAAATTTTTAAGAATTATTCGACCCGTGTCATACTCAACGAAATGTCGAAATGGTATGCAGACAGATAAAAAGCGATTGTGCGCACTCGTTGTATAGTATGATGTTTTGTTTGTATATATGTGAAATTAATAACTGCATACAATAATATTAATTTGTGTATTCTGTAGATTATTTAATGGAAACTAATTGGTTATTGTACTAAAAAGATTTCTATCATTTAATAAATTGATGAAAATACATTACGTCTTCTTACCCGAAAATAGCTAAAACATAAGAAAAAGAAAAACCTTACATTCATTATTTCGTTATTGAAGTGGCATTCGCTGGGTTGACTGTGCGTAAAATTTCTACCTCCGTATTCAGGTCCACGACATGCGTTTTTTCAAAACGAAAAGATTGTATAACACGAGTCAAATCGTTATCGGACCTTTAAAGGAGAAAGGATAATTAAATTGATTAGTTCATACATTTTCTGAATCTTTTTTTAATAAAAACCCAATTCCTTAAAACATATGCAGAGTATACAAATAGTAAGAGAGTTACAATGTGAATTACTAAATATAATATCTTCTAACCTCTCAGAGAAGTTTGCGACCATTTAAGAGAAAATGCCGAATAACCTTTCAAATGAATTTATTATGGAATTTTTAAAATTATTTAACACTTGCAAAGGAATGTTATAAAAAATTCAAATTTTTTTTTCAAAACAGGACTAATAATGAAATAAATTACTACAACCCTCTATATATATATATATATATATATATATATATGATGAAATAATTGAAACACAGAACAGTGTTCAAGAGCTTTCTCCTAATGACAAGCACACTAAAATAAATAAGCGCGAATAATTGGCTAAAAAAATAAAATTACAAGCATATAATTACTTACATTTCAACGGCAATCCCTTGCGCTGGATCGTAAGAACGTCATTACAAATATCCTCAACGGTTTGCATTGGAAATAATCGCCTCGATCAGTTGCGTTAAAACGATTAATAGTAGACACCGCTGCAGTGTCTCTATCTTCATATAAAGCCGGTAAACTGTAAAGTTCTTGTGAAAGACTCATGACGGCGGGAATGTGTTTGTTTATTCACTGGTGAAAATAACTGCTTTGAGTTCCAGCTGAAAATACTCACATTTAGAGGCAAGTTCCCCAAGTACTACCCCAAAAGACTAATAGGGGGTTCGTAAGTTTGCTGATTGGTTGTCAATGTAATTGGGAGGGTCTATGTTAAATTTGTGTATCAATCGTAACACCGATATAACGGACCCACGCTTTGGACATTGAAGTCCTGATTGGTCGCATTCACAACTAATGGTGTCTTGATCGATTCATTCTCTCCTAAATTTATCTTCAATGTTCACATCTCAAGGTGAATGAGAGAATTGTTCACTTGCTCGCTCTGTCAGGATGATTTCCAATATTTTGCATTATATATTTGCAACATACTACTCCCAGGTTGAACATCAATTTTCACCATTTTGGTTAGGGAAATGGACATATAATTTGAGCGGTGGCAAGTCATTACAGCACAAGGAGAATCTATGGTCTGAACCATAGGTCAGGTTAGGTTCAGGAGCCAACATGCTGAAGCGAACCAGAGCCTCACCGCCAAAGTCATTCACATAAATGATGATTTGCAACATTAAATGTACATGGTTCATGCATAATTTAGCTGTCAATTGTCACTCTTATTTCATCTGTATAAGTTTGCTGAGTCTTTTCAAGGGATCACCTGTAAATATCTCCAAGGAACAGTATTAGCGCCAGTACTCTTCATAATCCTGACATAGATGACATTACCAGAGACAGCTCAGTAACATCCTTTGCCGATGACACAAAAATCAGTAGAAAAATAAGAAACCTAGAAGATCTCTACAAGCAGAATGGTTTTGTAAAGATACAATAATATGAAGTTTAACACTGAGAAATTTCAACTGTTACGGTACGGAAAAAAGGGTGGACCTAAAATCCATGGAAAGCAAAAGAAGATTAGACGCATGGTACATACAACCCCCATGAGCCCGGTGTACCTGGCTATGTTAGGTGGAATGTACACGAAGCCAACTCACTACTTCATCAGGCCAACTCGAGAGGATGGGCGATAAGTTTGACCTTCGTGTTAAAAATAGGAACCGCATGTGCTATTTTGATTTACTCGGGACTCAGTCCCTGGAGTGATCCTGTTATTGTAAAATTTCTCGAGCAGTTGCATATCCCTGAAATTGTAAAGAATCCCTTCCGGCTACAAGGATATTTTAGTAATACTTGCGGGATGTACCGCCTTTCATTTCTCATGTATATGTCACGTGGTAAGGAATTTATGATTTTTTTATGATTTCTTTCATTTAATAAATTGATGGAAATACATTGCGTCTTCTTCTTAGCCGAAAAAAAAATCGAAACATAAGAAAAAGAAAAACTTACATTATTTCGTTAATGATGTGACAACCGCTGGGTTGGCTGTGCGGTAAAACAGCGCCATTTCCTGTCTGATTGTCTGTTAAACTGCTGCAAATCCTTTAAGTTGATTTTAACAATGATTTCGAAATAAAATCAATGTGTGTGTGTGTGTGCCGTCCTCAATTCTTTGAAAATTAACTCTCTCTCTCTCTCTCTCTCTCTCTCTCTCTCTCTCTCTCTCTATATATAAATATATATATATATAATATATATATATATATATATATATATATAATTAAATAAAATCGAGTTAACGTTCACTAACAATATTAATAAAAATGGTTGAAGTAATATATGGAGTGAACGGAGGTAAATCCAAGTCTTTGGGATGAAATGTGGTCAAACCACATTCCAGTGTGACCATTTTAGTGTTTGGTCGGCGATAGTTACACTCTTCTGTCTTTCTTGGTTGGGAAGCGAAGTCGTTTTAATGTAAATGTATTTTACTTTGTTTTTTATGAGATTTAACAGTTATTTAACTTTGAATTCTCGGAATTTTCTTTATAAAAAAATAGAATAATAATACAAAAGCATATATAGATTTATTTAAGAAAGTATATATATATATATATATAATTATATATATATAGTGTAGAAAACTGAAGTTATAAATCCCTAAATTTCAAAAAACCTTAAAAAGTTACTAATTAGAAAAGTAAATAGGCACTTTTGGGGAAGTTTGTTTAATATAAAAGTGTGTGTGTATAAAAAGTGTGTACTGTTATTTTGCTTGTATTTTTTCTTTTATTGTTAATTAAATAAATAATGTTTTAATTAGTTCTTTTGCTGAGCAAATTTAAGGAGAACGTCTCCCCCTCGCTTTTGCCTTTAATAAATAATGTAATTAAAATAAATGTTGCTGCCTAGAAACCCTGCATATATATATATAAATATATCCCTAAATAAATAAATAAATAATAATGCTCTCTGGCAACTCAGCTATATATAAATAAATAAATCAGTAACTGTTAACCCCTCCACAAATAAAAAGTGGTATCTGGCAACTCCAGACCCTCTATATAATAGCTGCTGGTCCTCTGGACTCTCATAATGCGTCTGGCTGGGGCCAGGCGAACACATGGTCTCTTCTCTCTCCTTCTTAGGTTAAGGCTTAGGTTAGGGTTTCCCTTTGGGGGCGAGGACATCCCACCTTCTCCCCCAAAGACTCGCCTCCTGCTCCTCCTTTCTCTCTCTTTCTTAGATTAAGGTTACCCCTTTGAGTGGAGGTCATCCTCCCCCTCCCCCTTGTTGCAAGACCCCTCCCCCTTCATGCAATACCCCCGTCTCCCTTACAACATCCACCTTTGCAATACCCCCTACTCCCTTTGCATCCCATTTCCCTTTGGAACATCGCTCAACATTTGCACATTGCGATTGCTCTCTACCCTTTTGCGCTCATACTACATCCGATTTCAGCCTTTGAAAAAACTTTTTTAGAGACTCAATTATACTGGGTGATCCAGATAAATGGGACCCATAAAAAAAAGCCAAGTATTCTTAATATTTAATTCCTTTCATAAAAACTATATATCATTCGAAAGAGTAGAGTTACAAGTTTATTATGAAATATTTATTTTTTTAAAATGACTCCTTTCAAATGTGCTCCATTAGTTGCCAAGCATTCCAGTGTTCTCGCTTGTAAGTTCTGCATCACTTTTGCAAGAGTGTGCGGTGGTATGGCCTGTATCTCATTTGTGATGGCGGCCTTCAATTCTTGCAAGGTCGTTGGGTTATTTCTGTAGACCCTACTCTTTAAATATCCCCAGAGATAATAATCTAAGGGAGAAAAATCCGGAGACCTTGCGGGCCATTCAACGTCTCCAAATCTTGAGATTAACTCGCCTGGAAACGTTTGACGCAAAACTGCCATGCAGTTCCTCGTGGTATGGCAGGTAGCTCCGTCTTGTTGGAACCAGTGGTTTTCTAGACAAAGATCTCTTAATTTAGGAATAAGGAAATCGGTCAACATTTTTTCGTAGCGATCACCATTTACAGTGACCGTGTTTCCGGTGGAATCCTCGGAAAAGTACGGCCCTATGATCTGAGATGCAGTAAGACCACACCAAACAGTTGCACGCTGACTATGCAACGGGACTTCGGTAATATTCAATGGATTTTCTGTTGCCCAGAAACGACAATTTTGTTTGTTTACAGTTCCATTCAAGTGAAAATGGGCTTCGTCTGACATAATCAAAGTTGCTAGAAAACTGGTGGTGTCATTTACCTTCTGTTGGATCCATTGACAGAATTGTCGTCTTCGTGCGAAATCTCCATCGTTTAGTTGTTGCACTGTTTGAATTTTATATGGAAAGAGCATTAAATTTTGCTTGAATATACGGTGTGTTGTTCCATATCCAACTCCTAACAGCTGAGAAGCACGTCTGATGCTTATGTTAGGATTATCCTGTACAATTTCATGAGTTCTGTTAATGATCTCGTCTATCCTTGCTGTGCGCACTCTTCCAGTTGGCTTTCTTTTTCCAATGCTGCCAGTTAGGGAAAAATTTCTGATACACCGACGGATTACTTTCTTAGAAGGTGATTTTGACATCTGAAAATTTGTCTTGAAAGATCTTTGAGCTGAAACTACACTTCTTCCATGCTCATAATATTGCTCAGTTATGAAACGCAGCTGTTCCACAGTCCATGCAGTCATCTTGAAGGGTTAGTTTTAACTAACACTTTTATTTTGTTTTGTATCTTATCTTGTCTTGTATTGTCAAAACCTATACAATCCTGTACAAACTTGTAACTATCCTCTTTCGAATGATGCGTATGATTTTATAAAAGGACTTATACTTTAAGAGTTACAGGGGTTTCTTTTGGGTCCCATTTCTCTGGATCACCCTTTATTATAAATGGTGTAATATCATTGTTATGCCTAATACATTGACGCGGAATCTATACTCAACACTCAGGGTAGCAATGGGGCAGCGTGTTGGTTTTAGGATATATACTGTATATATATATATATATATATATATATAATATATATATATATATATATATATTAGTATGGTCCTTATTTACGAATGTCTGAATTATCATGCTCCCAACCTCTTATATGGTGGCAATTATCACAAAAATAATCCTCATAAAATATTTCTTGAAAATATCAATTTTTACAGGTAGTTCAATGAACAGAAGTTTGCGCGCCAATTTGCCTTTGCCCCATATGCCGGTTAAATATGAGAAGTGTTAACCCTCTTCAGATCGAGTTTTTTTTGCACAACTAATTAAAACTAGGTTTGTAAATAGTTCCTGAAATTAGATCACTACGGGGCTCCACTGTACTATCTCAAGATGTTTTTCAATAACATGACATGAAATTCAATAAAAAAAATGCTTAGCATCTTTGTAATTTAGCCTTAATATGCACAATTCTACTATTTGTTTTAGGCGATAGATGGCATCCCATTACTCGTGGTATGTATGCGGTGCCTGACATACAGCGCAATGCACTACATTTCAGTGTCTCTCTTGTTGCTACGTGGATACGAGTGTTTTGTAGCTGCTGCCACTTTACAAGGGTATCTGCTCATAGTCCAGGCAATCTAGAGCAAAAATAGCTTCAACCTGGGCAAAATTGCTTCAGAAGCTTTCTAAACTGTTTCCAGCTCAGGAACCATTGCAGAATAACATATCCAAAATCCGACAAAATTGGACCCCGGGAACACCCCCAAAAATGAAATTCAAAATGGCTGACTGGCAGTTTCCTACGAAATACAATAAATTTTAATTTCGCTTTGTAGAGAGAGTTATGACGTTTTTCTTGATCAGTAAAATGTTTTAAAACACATTTTCGTTTCTAAATTAACCTACATGACACTAAAAATTGTATTAGGCGGCTAGTATTAAACTATGACGTCACGTAATGTAAATAAAATATACTGTATGGAGTGTATGTGAGAATGGACATTGCTACATCTTTATAAACTTATATTATATACAACTCTTTAATTCCTACTACCCACTATCAAATCTGCGTATTTGTGCTTGTCATTTTCTTTAAAACTGTTATTATGTACTCCTTTTAAATACTGCAACACAGTTTATTAATTTGTGTTTTCTGTTTCAGACTGACTCGGTGTACGGCTGACTCGGTGTGCGTCCGCCTTCAAGACTGCAGACCCCTGAAGAATTGTGCGTGATTTGTAAGGAGAAATTGGACAGCGGACAGGAAGTGGTTCACATCTCGCAAAAAGGAGCAGATGGTATAAATGCATCCAGCCGCAGCCGTGGAAGCGATGTTGTTGCAACAGCTGGAATAAGTGTTCACGTTGTATGTAGGAAAAGGTTTACGGATAAAAAGACCATTGAAATAAAGAAGCGACAGACCGCAGCCGAGGCAATACCAAGGAAAAGTGCTCGTTTTCATGAATACGCATTTTCCAGTGCTACTCACTGTTTGTTTTGTGATACCTTTGTGGACTTTTTTTCGAAACACAAACCAAAATCAGAGCATGTCAAAATAAGAACTACAGAGTTCTCCGAAACCATAAAAAGGTGCTGTGAAAGCCGCTGCGATGAATGGTCGTTTAATGTAAAAGGCCGTCTGGAGTATTATCTTCGTGATCTTCCTGCTGCAGATTGTGTCTACCATCACACCTGCAGCGTAAATTTTCGAAGTGGAAAAAACATTCCTCGCGCATACTCCTCCGACGATCATGATTCGAAGAAAGGGAGACCAACTAATGAAGAGCAACACCAAGCATTCCTTCAGACCTGTGCTTACCTGGAAGAGAATGATGATGAACAACTGTTGATTGGAGACCTAATTTCCAAAATGGAGGAATATCTTCAAGGAAGTCAGAGCTCTGTCTACGAACGCAGGCACATGAAGAGAAAGCTTTTAGAACGTTACGGAGACAAGATCATAATATCAGGTGAAAGTGGGAAGGCAGATGTAGTAACACTACGAGAGACAGCTAATGAAATTCTTATAGATTATCACAAAAAGTCGAAAGAATGTGATATAGATATAGAGCTACAGAAGATTTACCTAGTAGAAGCTGCTGCAAAAATAATCAGAAGTGATATCAAGTCTGTCGACTCGCCTAGAAAAGATGTGTATCCATCACTGCAGAAAGTGCTCTTGATTACATTCCCAACAGTCTGAAATTGCTATTATCAAAAGCATTTGCGGGACAGGATGCTTCAAGAAAAATAGGTGCAATTGGGCAGAGCATTATGCAAGCAACCCGTCCTAGAGGATTACTATGTCCACTACAGATCGGTTTGTCGGTTCAGCTACACCACAACTTTAGGTCAAGGTACCTTATTGACGTTCTCCATCAGCTGGGTTACTGTTCGTCGTATGCAGAAGTAACAAGATTCGAAAGAAACGCGGCGCTGGCAAGTGGGTCTGGCTCTTTTACTGTTGATGAAAACACTGCAGTCCTTCTAGCAGCAGATAACGTCGATCATGATGTCTGCACTTTGGGTGGGAAGAATACCTTTCATGGAATGGGTATGATTGCCGCAATAACTCCGAAGATCAAGATCCACCCTTCTATTCACAGGCGTAATGTTGGTGACAATGACATTAAGAAGATTGCAACCGTTGACATTAGGGAATATAGACACGCGAGAAGCATGTTGAAGGACATCTCACTCCGCGAACTTCCAGTACCCACTGCCACCATAAGTCGACTTAGTCTTCTCTGGCAGATATCTTCAGCAGAAAGATCAGGTCCAAGTTGGTCCGGAACAATGCAGGCAATTCACGGTGGATCAAGTGTCTCACATCCAGGTGTGGCGTCGATCACGTTCCTTCCCATCATAGATATGTCGCCAACTGACATGACCTGCATATTTTCGACATTACTATATTTGAGCAAGATAGCACGCGATCAAAAAGTCCCATGCATTATTACCTTTGATCAGCCTTTGTTCTGGAAAGCTTCCCAAATCATCAATGAACAGAGAGACCTGCAGGACATTGTTTTAATGCTGGGATCATTTCACACTCTGATGAATCTTTTGGGAGCAGTCGGTACTCTTATGAATGGTTCAGGATTGTCTGAAGTACTTCAAGAAATATACGGACCAAATGCCGTGCAACACATGATGTCTGGAAAAGCTGTTTCAAGAGCGATACGTGGTCATATGATAGTAGATGCAGCTCTTAGTACCTTACTAGTCGCAGACGTTTTCCCTCGTAATGAAGATGGAACTCCTCATGACCTCCATAAGGAAGCTTGTGACCTGCTCGACGATGTTATGACCGCCAAACAATCAGTTGAGGATGTGGAATCTTCGAATGCATTGTCTTAGATTGCTACCACTTTGGATGCGAAGAAAACTGACCTACAATCTACTTCGCAAACAAGTCAACTCTGGTTGGAATATCAGCGAATGATCAACATTGCACGTTCCTTGATAACAGCAGACAGAACCGGCTCGTGGGATTTGCACTTGCAAGCTATGCTGGAGACCATCCCCATAATTGCAGCAGCCGGACATCACAATTACCTGAAATCGATATACTTGTACCTGCAGAAAATGTTAAGTTTGCCTTCTGAAAATCCAGCCGTTAACAAAATGTTCCAGGAAGGTAAGTTTGTGGTAAGAAGAAGCGACAGATTATGGGCCGGACTCGGCACAGACCTGGTGATAGAACAAGTACTAATGCGTTCCCTGAAAAGCAGAGGCGGACTGACACGCGGAAGTGGATTTACAGACATCCAAAGGACAACGTGGCTCTTTTCTATGCCTCTGTGTTCCACTTATAACTTAGCAATGCAGGAATACACCAGAGTTTTGTTGGAAAGTAGTGAACAGCACAAGGAAATGAGGGGAAGTAGACAAATCAGGGACAGTAATGACATGAAGAAAGTACTTGAACGTCTGGAATCCTTATCCCCATTCCATTCTACCTCGGGTCTCTGCAACATTGTAACAGGGCTAACTGCTGATCCTGGAGTTAACGTTCATCAATTGCATTCAATCGGTACGAACATTGTCGTAAAAATGATTGGGAAACAAGCCTTTACATATTCTGCCAAAAGATCTGACAAAGTGAAAACACTAGGATCTGCTTCTGCCGTTGTGATCACTGATGCTTCAGATATAGAAGTAGATCCTGCACTACTGTTTCAGAGAATGATGACTGTTGCCACTGGCGGAGACATGAATCTTGAAGATGTCATGTGTTACGAACTGTGTGCATATCCTCCTGCATTGTTCGAATCACGAAGTATCTTGAGGAAACCCGATAAGTCTCAGCTAGCTCATGCAATAATCAAATACACTGACACTTTACGCATGGAAGAAGTTCAAGAAATTCAGTGCACAGACCAGTACGTATTGGATGGTGGATCTCTACTACATCGTGTTTCCTGGCGTCAAGATGAAACATATGACAGCATCGCCAACTCATATGCCGATTTCGCTCTGAAAACATATGGAAAAGCAATCATTGTTTTTGATGGCTACAGCAGCTCTCCTACGATCAAGGACATGACCCACAGAAGACGCAGCACCAAGACAAGCAGAAATGTGAATCTCAGTCCAAGCATGAAGTTTGTTGGCCAGAAGGAACACTTCTTGGCTAATGAAAACAACAAGCAAGCATTTATTTCCCTCGTAGGTGAGATGTTGAAGAAGCACGGGTGTACTGTTCACAACGCAGATGGGGATGCTGATGTGGACATCGTTCGTGCAGCAGTACCATGCCAAGGACAGTGGTTTCAAGTTGTACTATCGCAGCGATATAAGACGGGGACCATCTCCTAATCCTGTGTATGATATTCTCAGCATTCAATCATTGTTAGGCAATGACATCTGCAAGTATCTCCTGTTTGTGCATGCTTTCACGGGCTGTGATAGCACGTCCAGAATTTTTTCGATCGGTAAAGCCAAAGCATTCGACACACTGATGAAGGTGGCTGAACTCCGTTCAGTTGCAAATGCATTCTGTTCTGATTGTTGCCAACACTCTGACATTGAAGCCGCTGGAAGAAAGGCAATGCTTCTGTTGTATGGCTGCAAAACACTTGAATCCACTAACGCACTACGTCATCGAATGTTAGTTGAAAAGGTAGCTACAGCTAAATCTTTTGTTACACCCGAACGTTTGCCACCTACCGATGCGTCCACAAAGTACCACAGCTTTCGCACATACTTTCAAATACTGATCTGGAAGTCTACAGAAGAGAAGATCGATGCAGAACAGTGGGGTTGGTATGTAAAGAATAATTCCTACTTCCCTACAGCCTGCGACAAGCCACCAGCTCCAAATTATCTACTCAACATGATCCGCTGCTCCTGCAAGACGAAATGTGCTACTTCAAGATGTGGATGCAAGCGTAATGGAATGCCCTGTTCAGCCGCTTGTGGCGAGTGCCAAATCAGTGGTTGCGATAACAACCCAAGTACCGGTAATCTATCCGATGATAGTGATGAAGAGGATTAATTTCTGTATGTTTGTGACCAGGTATCACTTCTTCTGTAATGAACATAACTTGAAACTGGGAAAAAAATAATTGTTGTATTATTGATTATAAAAATCTGTAAAAAGCTATATAACATTATATTTGCGTAATAACTGGTTGTGTTGTATATTGTTGAATTATTTAAAACATTACAACTGAAAGAAAAAGCATCAAATGTATCTATAAATAAAAGCGTAAATTTTTTTTTTTTTTTCGTAGGAAACATCCAGTCCGCCATTTTGAATTTCATTTTTGGGGGTGTTCCCGGGGTCAATTTTGTCGGATTTTGGATATGTTATTCGGCAATGGTTCCTGAGCTGGAAACAGTTTAGAAAGCTTCTGAAGCAATTTTGCCCAGGTCTAACTACAAATTGCCTGGACTATCAGTGTTTATCTGAGATAATAGGGTTAAGCGTTCATCATCCTTTGAACTTTGTTTTGCAATTTGATTAATATTTTAGGAATAGTGAATCGAAATAACTTCTGTATTTATTTAGCAAATTGTACTGTAATGATGGCAAAACAAACGAGATGAAGCAATGCTGCGCTTTACCTTGTGGACAAAACGTCGGAGAAGCTGACAGGGCAAAAGCTCCCATCCATTGGCGAGGTCTTTGCAGTCTTCCTCCACAATCATCTTTCGCTTCATAAACCAATTTGTGAAGCAGCCACTGTTGTGATGAATGAAATTTTAGAGTTTGGGGCCCGCGTTTGAGTCCCCGTAAAACGGAAAGATCACATTGTTGGAAAAATAATGAAGTTAAACAAAGAATGGCAGCTGCTTCGAAAAAACAAAAACCGGCGTTCAGGAACCGAAATCAAGAAGGAAGAAGAGTGCAAATCTCAGATGGAGAACCTTTTCGACATCGCTCATAAGTTAAAAATGCTATTCAAATGATCAAAAACGAAATTCCTGCTAGCCCAACGGGAGCCAGGCAGACGTGGGACGATGGGTTATGTGGACACCGTACTGTCAAAAACGGAGCAAAATGTTGCAAACAGAAAAGCAGCTCAAGATATGCAGCTACGGAAAGCCAAAGAAGAAGCGGAAGCATCCTGCTCTATTGGAACGCTGGTGTCATCAAGTAGCAGTAACGAACATTCTTCAGAAGATGAACCACAAGAAACCTGTTGTGCTGAGCCTCTTCCAAAACGAAGCCTTGGAGTGAATAACATTTTGACTCCGGCACTTGCTTCAGCTTTAGACCGTTCTTCAATCAGTGCCAGAAAGGCAACATTTGTAATACCGGAAACTGCCCGCAGTCTGGGACATGACTTGAGAAAACTGGCCATTAATCGGTCATCAGTGAAGCGAGTTCGGGAGCGTCATCGGGCCAAGACAGCGGAAACTTTGAAAAAAAAAGTAGCAGACGATGTTCCCTTTATTATTCACTGGGATGGCAAACTCCTAGTGGACCTCACAGGGAAAGAGCGTGTGGACCGGCTCTCTGTTCTAGTGTCTGGACTGGGAGTGGAACAGCTTCTTGGAGTCCCCAAAATTCCGTCTGGTACTAAAGAACACCAAGCACAGGCCGTGTGGGATAAGCTGCAGGAATGGGAATTGAGTGACAGAGTTGTTGGAATGAGTTTTGACACTACCGCATCAAATACGGGACATCACTCCGGGGCTTGCGTCCTCTTAGAACAAAAACTTGGAAGAGATCTCTTCTACTTGCCATGCAGACATCACATCATGGAACTTGTTTTTGGTTCCGCTTTCCAGGCCTGCATGGGACCAACTTCTGGGCCTGAAGTCCTCTTGTTCAAAAGATTCCAGCGTTTCTGGCCTCAACTGGATACGAGTCAGTTTTCATCCGGTGTTGATGACCAGAAAGTTGAAGCATCTTCGAGAGAACAACGTCCCAGTCTGATCAACTTCGCTTTGTACCAGCTGTCACAAGATTATGCAAGGGGTGACTACAGAGTTCCTCGAGTTAGCTCTTCCTTTCTTGGGTCGAGCAGAGTCCCACGGCTTTCATCACTCTTTTAAAGCTCCTGGCTCCATGCATCACGCTCGCTGGTTATCGAAAGTGTTGTATTCCTTCAAGATATGGATGTTTCGGAAACAGTTTAAATTAACAGACCAGGAGGAGCGCAGCCTACGGGATATCTGTGTATTCACCGTCACCACTTACATGAGGGCCTGGTTCCGTGCCCCATTGCCAGCAGCTGCACCGCTGGAGGATCTAAATCTGATGAAGGCTCTGTCCAGTTATCCACATACAATGATTGCAAAGGCTACAACAGCCAAATTCAGTGATCACTTGTGGTATCTCTCTGAGAGCTTGGTTGCATTATCGATGTTTGATCTAGAAGTTTATGTGGCTACGAAGAGGGCTATAATCAAGGTTATGGAGTCCAAAGAAAGAGATGAGGATGCACGAAAAAAGTTCAACAAAACAGCTTTCAAGCCGACAATGACCCTGGATGCCTTCGCCTCAAAACAATCGAAGAAGCTATTCGTTTATTTCAACCTGCCGCAGGATTTCTTGGAGAAAGATCCTAATGACTGGAATTCCTTTCCCTCATTCCAAGACGCTACAAGAGATGTTTCTAGCATAAATGTGATCAATGATAATGTTGAACGCGCAGTAGCTCTCATACAAAAATTTCAACCAGAGGCATAAAAAAGATGAAGAACAACTGCAGTTCCTTCTTCAAGTTGTGGCTGACCATCGCTGAAGCTTTCCCGACAGCAAAAAGGAGACCTTGATTGGGCAACAGTGAGTGGTTTGACAACCATGACACCCCCGTTTTGAACGGCTAATACCCAACGATGTAGTTGGGGGGGAACGCAAATGCCGTGGTCTCATAGGGATATAGAGTAAAACTTTGAAGTCCTTGAGCTACCTCTAAATATTAATTGATTCAAATGAAATTTCTACCCAAGCATTTTTACATTATATGCCACCATTTCAGGGGTTCGGAGCCACCTCTTTCCTAACCTCAAAATTAGACATGTAAATAAGGGCCACCCTAATATATATATAATATATATATATATATATATATAAAATAATTTTAACTCACATTGTGGTCAGGCGTTTGACTTCAGATAGTATAATATCAGTTATGCTTAAGAGAAATTTCAATGGTGGCTGTTAAAGTTCATAGCGTGACGTCATATATAATATATATGAATATACATAAATTTATTTTTAACTTTAGGTTAAGTTAGGTTACTTTATTCAATTTTCTATTTTCGGCGGTAAGGCACCTCACCCCACCCTTGGTACTGGCACTCTGGTACTGGCACTTCCCCACTTGGCACTAGTACTGTTCTCACTCTCTAATCACTCTCTCACCCCATCTCCTAATTACCAGTGGTGGGATTAGTGACGCTAATTACCGCCGCTAACTTTTTATTAGCGATACTGTCAGCGCCATTAATTTTGAAAATTATTAGTGAAACGGATAGCGGCGCTAAATTTTTAAAGAAAGTCAATCGCTAATTTTTCAATACCACTTGTAAATTGAATAGAATTTATTTTTCCGTTGGTATGTTTTCCCCATTTATATATATGAAAGGAACTCGACTCCTACATAAAAAAATAGTTATATGAAGATGTGTGTGTGTGCTAATACTAAATTATGAAAGAAAGAACATATATAAATTACGGTGGTTTCTGAAAAAAATTAGCGTTACCGTTAGCGGCGCTAACTATTGAAATGTTTAGCGTTAGCGTTAGCAGCGCTAAATTTTATGGTAGTTAGCTTTAGCGTTTGCGGGCAGAGTACTACCCCTTCGAGAATTTTACTCCCAAACTACTCATTCTACTGGCTCATGAAGGTAGATTAGCCGCTCGGAAAAATAGTTCCTGAAAAAGTTGTGATTTTCATAAGCAGTGTGTGGAAGTGCTCCATCCTGCTGAAACTACTGTGAATCTGGGTAATGGAGTTATTTCTTTTACGGGACAAACTAATTACACTTGCCAACAAGTAATTTTCATCAGATATAATTATGAGTGGGCTAAATAGCTGTTGGGACGCTGATTCCAAATCTGTTTTCGATTTTCATAGCACGTCTAGTTTTCGAAATGACACCGATCATAATATATAATAAATATAATATATATATAATATAAATATATATATAATATAATACTATATATAATAAATATAATATGCATATAACTATATATAATATATTATATAATACTATACAGGGTGTTTCAGGAGGAAAGGTCAATACTTTGGGAGGTGATAGTATCGATCATTGTGAGAAAAAAGTTCATATGAACATGTGTCTAATTCTGAATGGTTACGGAGATAGAGCTGTTTGAATCTACAAATACAAAAGCATTGTTAACGGTAATCAAGAAAGAGAAACCAATTACTGTTTCTAACATGTAATGTTTAAACATTGGCATTTTGAATGGTATCAGATACAGAAATGACAAATTTGTTACAGTTTACAATACGTTTTCGAAAATCCCACAGTCAACCTCAATGCACTTTGCAACTCGTGTGCGAAGATCGCGTGTTGTTCGTCTGAGTTGATCTTGACGTTCCTTTATGCGGGCAGCATCATCCAAAATGCGCGCGAGCAATTCGTCTCGTGTATCCACCTTCCTTTTGTAAACTTGACTTTTTATCCACCCCCACAAACAATAATCTAACGGAGAGAGGTCTGGAGACCTTGGTGGCCATTGAATGGGACCACCGCGGCCCATCCATCGACCAGGGAAAGTTTGATTTAGGTATTGCATCATCAGACGGGTAGAATGTGGAGGAGCTCCGTCATGCTGAAAGTACATACCAGCGCGTGTAGCCAAAGGAACATCCTCCAATAGTCCTGGCAATTCATTTTGCAGAAATTCTAGTTAACTTTGTCCTGTAAGACGATTCTCTAAAGTAACAGGGCCAATCAGCTGATCATCGATGATACCGCACTACACATTGGCAGAGAAGTGATGTTGAAAATTTGTTTCCACAGTGGCATTTGGATTTTCGTCTCACCACCGATGAGAGTTACGAGTGTTGTTGATACCGTCACGGGTGAAAGTAGATTCACCGGTGAAGAGTATTAATCGAAGCAACCGGCGATTAGCATTTAACCAATGACAAAATTCCAGTCGCATGGCAGCGTCTCCTGGTTGAAGGTGTTGTACACGCTGTACATGATATGGATGCAAGCCTTCCTCATGTAATGTTCGCCATACTCTTGTGTGTGGTGCACCGAGACGTGTAGAAATTCTTCGTGAGCTAGTAGTAGGACTACGCTCTACCATTTGAAGAATGTTTTCCACTTCATCCACATCTTGTTGACCTTCACGTTGAGATGAAACATGAGCGCTGGGAAGTATACCAATATCACGTAATGTGTTGCAAACCCTGGTAAACACTCTTCGATCCGGAATTCTGCGGCTCGGAAACCGTCGACGGTATTCTGCAACAGCAGCTGTTGCACTTCCATCGAAAAAACCGTAGACATACACTATATCTGCATATTCGTCATGTGTGAAGGTGTGTGGCATTCTTAACACTGCTTCAAACACCAAACAATGTCACTCATAACAGTCAGCTGTCGATTGGCTTATGTTACATTCTTACATTACAGCTTACATGGTTCAAGGTTATAGGGAGGGAAGGGGGAGGAAGAGCTGCGCGCGCATCAGATTCGAACAGTCTATCTCCGTAACCATTCAGAATTAGACACATGTTCATATGAACTTTTTTTCTCACAATGACCGATACTATCACCTCCCGAAGTATTGACCTTTCCTCCTGAAACACCCTGTATATACAATATATAATATGCGTATAACTGTATACAATATAATATTATATAATACTCTATATACTGTACAATATATAATATGCATCCTTTATACATGTAGCGGGGTATTTTGTCGTTGCAGCTTTGGTGCAGGTTTTTGCTTTACCGTTTCTGTACCTTCATGCACGGCATTTTGTCGTTTCAACTTACGCTTTCCGCAGGTTGTCTTGTGGTATTTTAGGTGAGAGCAGTTGCTAGCCACAAATTTGCAAACATTACACATGTACACCCTTTTATTCTTTGGCGTAACATTCACATGGCTAGTTGTGTGTTTGTTTTTTGTTTTGTGTCTCCCACTTATACATTTTATTTTTAAGTGATTTACATCAAACAACTCATCGATCATCATGCCTCAAAAGTGTAAAAATCACCCCGACAATTTCTCTTACGTGTGCGGCTCGTTCACGACTAAACCACAACGGCGTTCAATCACGATGGATCTTCGGAAAACTTACCGGTTATACTTCGGCTGTGCACTAGGCGACCAAGATAAAGCGTGGGCGCCACATGTTATCTATACCGCTTGTTCGAATGAATTATGTGACTGGTTGAACCAAAGGAAAAAGTCGATGCCGTTCGCTATACCCATGATATGGAGGTTGCCGAAAGAACATCATGGCGATTGTTACTTTTGCAATGTTAACATCACTGGATTCTCCGTGAAGAACAAGCATAACATCGTTTATCCGAACGTAGACTCCGTGATCAGACCGATCCCTCACGATGACACGATACCGATTCCGGTACCTCCACAGCATGGACTCGATTCTTTAGAAGACGAAAGGGAATCCGACGAAGGTGCGATTGGCGAAGATAAAGGACCTTCGGCCGATCTTGACTATACACCTGACGAATTGCAATCGGAGCCCGAGAGGCTTACCTAAAACGAGTTGAATGACCTCATTAGAGACCTAGCCCTCTCGAAAAAGAAATCGGGACTTCTCTCCTCGAGACTCAGGCAGAAACTCTTACTTGAGAAGAACGTCCGAGTGTGTCACTATGGAAAACGAAACTATGATTTGGCGATATTCTTTTCAGTAGACGGTCAGCTCTGTTATTGCTATGATATCAATGGACTTTTCGAGAACTTGTCACAGATACACACACCATCTGAGTAGCGCCTCTTCATTGATTCCTCACAGCGAAGCTTGAAAGCGGTTCTCCTGTATAACGGGAACTTAAAGCCGTCCATCCTAATCGCCCACTCCGTTCATCTAAAGGAGACGTACGATAACATGAATATACTACTCGAAACAATCCAACACAGCACTCATCAACATGGGCGCCCGCAGGATTTTTTCCAAGGGGGGCAAAATTTGTTTTTACTTCACAATTTTACCAACAAGCTAAAATAATCCTTAAAAGCAAACTCATGTCTAGTCACACCATACCCCCAAAATTTACATTGTTTAAAGCACAAAATATATTTTTATATTTGCTTTAAACTTCTTTAATGATTGCACTTTAATTTTTAACTAGATTACTATACACTGAATGCTTAAGAATTAAAATTAATCACTGGACATGTTTAACTTGTATTTATTTATTTAGACTTAAAATATTTCACTTGTGGCAATTTTCACTAATAAAAGATAATCTTGTGGTGCAAGGCACTACAAAATAATCACAGAAGTCCTGAAAACAGGGTATCCAGTTATGTAACACAGACCACAAATCCGCGTCCTCACTCTCTGAGTGTCGGAAAAAAACTGATCAAAAACAATGGCTGCCACGCACTGCATGCAGCCAGGTGCTTGAGTTGGCGCTGCCAACTTGGCGGGATAATTTTAAGGGGGGACTTCTGAACAAATAAAAAGGTAGCAACCTTTTATCATGCACACAAATAAAAATTTTCACCCTTTAGGAGGCAGTTGGATACTTTTCAGCAAGTTTAGGATATAAATATTTTCTTAGGAAATATTTAATATATTTTCTTGGCATTTCCAGGGGGGGGAAAGCGCCCCCCCTTGCCCCTACCTGCGGGCGCCCATGCTCATCAATGGACTATCTGTGGTAATCTCAAAGTCATTGGTATGTTAATGGGCATGCAAGGAGGGTTCACGAAATACCGTTGTTTCTTATGCCTATGGGGCAGCCGTGCTACCGCGGATCATTACATCAGACGTGACTGGCATCAAAGAAGCAAATACGAGCCAGGAACGAGCAGTGTCCAGTGTGTTCCTTTAGTTGATCCAAAGAAGATTTTCCTGCCACCTCTCCACATTAAGCTCGGTTTAATGAAAAAGTTTGTGAAAGCGATTGGTAAGTCAAATTCGAGAGGGTTTCGATACCTTGTTGAAAAATTTGCAAACATCAGTGCCGCGAAATTGAAGGACGGAATCTTTGTGGGACCCTAAATCAGGGAGGTTCTGCAGGATGAAGGCTTTGAAGAAAGCCTCAATGTCTTAAAACTAAAAGCATGGCAGGCTTTCAAATGGATTTGTGGAAACTTCTTGGGTAACCACAAGTCTCCCGCATACAAAGATGGAGTTCAGAAACTGCTCGATGCATATTAAGAAATGGGCTGTCGCATGTCCTTGAAAATACATTTTTTACATTCACATCTAGATTTCTTTCCCAAAACCTTGGTGCGGTGAGTGACGAACAGGGGGAACGCTCCAATCGACATCCAGTCAATGGAAAATCGCTACCAAGGTTTCTGGAACGAAAGTATGCTGGCAGACTACTGCTGGATGTTGTACTGCGACGATCCGGACAAGGTTTACAAAAGAAAATCATACTCGCAACGTTTTTATATTGGTGTACATTTCTTTTTATGAATAAAGTTTTACTTTTACGATAAATTGTGGTGAAATTAACACCAGTCATATTTCGATAACTGGATGTGCTGGAGGAAAAGAGAAAACAGATCCGGAATCAGCGTCCAAAACCGGTCTAGAAAAATGTGTATACATCTTTGATGAGAGAAAAACGTTCGATTTTGTCGACCAATGTTATTGGCGGTAAGGTAAGTAGAAATCATATAGCATCTGACGATATGAATTTTGCATCACCGTTACTACTTTTCCACTTTCATTCTGATTTATTAGTTATGAAATAATAAAATAATTATAGGTATATGTGAAATAAAAACTCTAATCTGTTACCTTTTTAAGTTAGAAATTCCAATGATAAAAATATACATCCATTATTATAAAATAACGTAAAAAAAAGGTTAATTTTGAGGACACTATACAGGGTGTTTTACAACCGGCCTGCCATACTTTGGTGGTGATTTGGGGGGGTGATTTCGAGTAAAAAGTTAATACAACATAATTGCTATTTCCAACCGTTGCGGAGATACGGACGTTTTAAGATGTGCAAACAACAAATCCCTACTTGTGTCCGTAGCTCCGCTCCGGTTGGAAATAGCACCGATGTTGTATTAACTTTTTTATTCGATATCACGCACCAAAGTATGGCAAACCGATTGTGAAACACCCTGTTTTACATATATATATTTATATATATATATATATATATATATATATATATATATAATATATATATATATATTAGTGGTGTACCGATTAATCGGCGTCGGCAGAATCGGCCATATTTACACTTACTCCAACTATCTAATCTCCAGATATTACAAACTATTGTAATCTCCTACTCTGCAGTATATTAAAAATAATTCTATATTAAGTTGTACTTTATAATTTATAAGAAGAATGCCGGCTGCGCCTTGCGCAGCAAAACCCCACCCCGAACGAGACACAACCTAGGAGAAGACTGGGAGGGGCAAATGTGTTCCTAAAACCTTCCCAAGTTCTCCCTTAATTTGCATATTTGGTACAAATTACCCAAGCTGTTTAGGGGTCCCCCTCCCAGTCCCCCAAGGTGTGTTACTAAATCGTTTCCTGGTTCTTCCTTAATGTGTATTTAATTTGGTACAGATTACCCTAGCCGTATATATATATATATATATATGTATATATATATATATATATATATATATAGATAAGTTCTGCGCATTCGCAGAACTACCTGACCTACCCCCTATTACACACCTTTTTGT